>NJDC01007570.1:0-16837 GCA_002245475.1 Calephelis virginiensis
CTACATGGCCGATTTTATCAGGTTCTTTATGGGCCTGATATTGATACACTAGCATCAGTATCTTGGTTACGATTCGGTGACCTCTTTGGTGAAACCGAAGGTTTTGCTTGTGCAATTACTGAAGAGGTTGTCAAGACGAATAACTATCAGAAATACACCATGAGGGATGGCACAGTTGACATATGTCGAGCGTGCCATCGTCCTGGTGAGTCCATTAGACATTTTATTTCCGGTTGTTCTCATCTTGCCAACGGCGAGTACTTGCACAGGCATAACCAAGTAGCCAAGATAATCCACCAGCAACTTGCTCTTCGATATGGACTTGTCGGTTTTGAAGTACCTTACTATAAGTATACATCGGAGCCAGTTCTTGAGAATAGCCATGCAAAGCTCTACTGGGACCGATCTATCATCACGGACAGGACTATTGTCGCCAATAAGCCTGACATCGTGCTGGTAGATCGGTTGAAGCGCCGGGCTTTTCTTGTTGATATCACAGTTCCATGTGACATTAACCTCGTGAAAGCTGAGAAGGAAAAATTGACAAAATACATAGACTTAGCGCACGAGGTTACAGACATGTGGGATGTTGACTCAACAATAATTGTCCCGATAGTCGTGTCAGTAAACGGTCTAATAGCGAAGAGTCTCGACCAACATCTTAAGAGACTGTCTCTACAACCCTGGGTTAAGGGCCGAATTCAGAAGGCAGCAATTTTGGGGACGGCAAGCATTGAGCGGAGATTCCTCACTCTGTCGCCCTGACCACTGACGGTTTAGTTGTAAGACCACCGTTTTTGGTAACCTGTTTTTTATGTTTATATTTTTAATATTTTTATTTATATTAAATGTATAGACGTAGAAAATAAGAGGCATTGAAAATAAATGATAATAATAATAATAATTTATTATAATTTCAGAAAGCGGGCTATGTTTGGAAACTATGATACTACAAGGACGATATGTTATACTACTGGCTGCCAGGGGAGTTGTTTCGCCGTTTCTTCCCCCGACTGGCTAGGTTTGGAAACGGTGGTAGTTTACGGTAGACAGGACTAAATTTAATTATAGTTTTTAAATGTTTTGGTAATAAATAATTAAACTAGTTATAAATATTAATAATTGTATTAAAAGTTAAAGCACATGTAATTAAATAATATTTTTTATAAATGTTAAAATAATTGCACACCAAAATATGGTAGAATATGTTGATATAATTACTTAAATATTTTTGTTACATCTCATTTACACATATTCCGCAAATAATTTTCTTTCTCTTTCTTTCTTTCTTCTTTGAAATAAACGATTCTGGTGATATCTTTTGACACGTTCTTTGTAACGGTTAATCCGGCTTGTTTAGATAGTCAATGTGTTTTGTAACATAAGACATGTAATCGGAAGGTTCTATATTATCAGAAGGTTCTATATATAATTTTCTACGATTAATTATTAATTCATCATTTTTATGTCGTGCGTAAGTTGTTGGTGTTTTTTACAATGGAAGACAGGTTTTATGTTAAAGTTACATCATTAGCCAGTAGCAGCGTTAATGCCACGTCATACCTTTATAAATTAAAACAAGTTCCCGACGAGTGAGCAACTCATCAGAACAACTTCCATTAAATATGAAAGTCGCGAACGCTGTTCGACGCACGTCGTCATTGTAGTTCACGAGACTTTGCTTGGTAGGGATGTTTGTAGCTCGACAACAGTTTCCGAATTTATAGGCCTTCGTGATACAAGAAATAAAAACAGGTATAGATGTGATAAGATGCATAAGTGCAGTAAACGTATATGATGGCTAATATCTGGTATTCCTGGCGCTTGTTTATGTGACGATTTCAAACTTTTTTTTATAAATATTCTTATTATTGGAGAGTTTGAATATTTAACATGGCAAAACTGTCATGCTATAGTTAGACAATGATATTCAAGCTGTACATCCTGTTCCACACTTTCGATGCGAGATTTGGCCTTCCTGTGAGCTATCAAAAATATGCGGAATAATAATGGTGAGTTAGAATTCGTTCTCATTTTCATTTCAATAATAATAACCAAAATTAGTTTTATTACAATAATTGTATAATATCACCTCATTGCACCGAACTAATTGACTTTTTGACGAGCGTGAAGCATAAATAATATACAACAGATAGACGTAATGAATGTGGTTGACAAATGAATTGATTTTAATTTAATTGAAACAAATACTTGTGATTTCACTTGATGACCCCAGCTTGGCCCTTGCAATGAAAATATTGGCCTACTACTATCTTATCAAGCACAACACCTGAGAGTCAAACGTTGCTTTTTAATAAGCACTGTGACCAGCACTAGATAATAGTTCTGCAGGCAAGTTTAGTGGTGTGTATTGTGTGGAGCTGGATGTATTTGGGAGTTTTAGCTTCCGGTAAGTCCAATTCATTCTTAGCGCACTATTTTGTATATTTTGTTACGCAATAATACGTATACATTTTTTGGCGGAAAATGACAAATTAAATAATTTTATTTAGATTTACGTTTGGTTCTGACAAATTAGTCTATACATGGGCTTTCTACAGACTTTTTTATTTATTCATCGGAAAAATAATAAAATATAATAAATAATAATTAAAAATAAGTTTAGTTGGTGCAATATAATTTTAAGTTTGTATATATAACAAAATCCCTGACAGTCTCTAATCACTGCTTTTAAAAAGATTGAAGCTATTTGACTTGTTGTTATTGTAGCATAAAATGTGTAGTATACGTACTTCAGAATTGTTGTTAAAGTTACAGAATTTACTACTGGCTTGGTTTGGAAACGGTGTCGGTCCTAGGTAGATGGGGTTTATTCCTGGTGCCGAAGACTATGCTTCGCCGTTTCTTCACCTATCTGGCTAGGTTAGGTAACGGTGGTAGTTAATGTAAATAATAAATTCTGCAATATTTGCGCACCACAATGAGGAAGAGAATGTTGGTATAAATAAATATTATTGTAATAGCTTCTAACACATTTTCAGCAATTAAATAGATTTAATTTCATTTCCACCATCTTAAAAATCTTATAAAAATAGAATAAGATGTTACAACTGTGATGATTGGCATCGTTGATCTAATTTCATATTAAAAACAAGAATTTTCGTATTTGTTCGGAGAAGATACGGTAAAACAAACTTCCCAGTACGCGGCATTCTGAAAAAGGTTTATCTAATATTTTACTGGTTTTTACTTTTTATTGTTTACTGACTGACTGGGCCTGGAAGTTTTGGTTGTTGTTGTAGTTCTTGCAACTCACGAAGGTAAGTGGCGTTTACTAGTGGGAAATACGTATATTTTTATATCGCCAAAGTGTGCATGAGGGCGAAATCGGTATGGTTAGCATAACAAATCAAATTTGATCATCTTACAACCATAAGTAACTGATTAGGTTTATAAAAGCAGACACGTGCCAGTCAGATTCGCTTATGAAGGATTCCGTTGCAGCAAGTGGCAAAATAAAAGTTCTTCTCTCGTGTTTGCCTGCTCGAGTAAGTGCAGTCGGGAACTTGCTCCCATCGCGCTTTGAATAAATGAAACGAAATTTAAAAAAGTGAAATAAAAATTATGAATTTGCGGAACATGGGTGTTAAAATATGTTACAAAATTATTACGGCATTCCAACATATCTTACCAACGTATGGTGTGCAAATATTTTAATAAGTATTTATAAAGTTTGCTATTTAAATTATTTAACCACTATTTACATCGTTGTTTTTGTATTAATTCGTGATTTTTTTTCACTTATTACAAATTCGCAATTTGTTTACATACTACATAAAGACATTTTTAAAAACCACATAGGTTTGATTTAAAATGCTTCCAAATTGCAAATTACTTTTCAAATTGTTTGTAACAACTATTCATACAAACAATTTGGAAAATATAAACTACCACCCTTTCCCAATCTAGTCGGACAGGAGAAGAAACGGCAAAACTAACTCCTCGGCAACCAATATTTCTGCAGTTAAATTAATTGTATTAGATACACTTTATTATTTATTCTTCAGTATCTTCACGCCCATATCCCCGAAGAGGTAGGCAGAGGCATAACCAGGGCACCCACGACTAGCCGAAGATACTAAGTCCCACAATGTGGTAGCTGGTAAACCTATCGCCAACCGGGCACATATCCTATCCCGAGCAACATTTTTTTTATTAGAAATTTGTTTTTTTTATTAGAAAGTTGTAGAAACCCAATTTTCTTTATGTTGCCCGACCCGGGATTCGAACCCGGGACCTCGAGCAATCGAGTCCAACACCCGGACCGCTAGACCATAGAGGCGATATTCTTATTCTATTTATTCTTGTCTGCAAAAAAACTTTGACTCTAATATGTTTTCTCTAACAGTAATGAAAGGTAAATTGGGGTTTACGATTATATGATGATGATTACATGATTATGAGTACACACGTATGAGTTTGGTGAAAAAAATTTCGAGCGTTAAATCTAAGAGTGGGAAAAGCCAAATTTTGTTGTTTTTCTATTTTTGTGTGGAAATCTTAATGCGGTTCACAGCATACATATTTTACTTAACAAGTTTCAATAGTATAGCTCTTATTGTTTACAAATGAAAGTGATTATGATACACGGACAGACAGAGACAGACATGACGAATATATAAGGGTTCCCTTTTTTGCAATTTGGGTACGGAACCCAAAAATAGGCGTCTGTTCGTTATTGCCGCGTAACAAAGTTGCAAAAAGGAAGAAAAAAAATGCATACATTCTTCTTTTTGACATATTATTAAATTAGATATCTATATGTTCATACGTGATGCCAAAACTTTGGACATAAAATTTGGCACATTATAGTTTATGTGTAGGATAAGTGCAGAATGTTAATATTTTTCAATAATAATGCTTATAAAGTACATTAAATCAATAAATAAAACATTACCCACACTACCATACATTTGACATACACAAACAAATATATTGATGGTAACGATAAAAGAACACAGATGGTGCACTAAAAAGTTTGGAAACAAAGTAGTTGGTCTTGAGAAATGAAGATAACGTTCTTATCAACAAGATACTAAAATTTATTATGGTCGTATTTCGGCCAACCGGCGACCACTAGTACAAATTAGAAGGTATGATGAAAATTTTACTGGCAGCTAATTTATTAATATTATTTTTTTAATTACCCACGAATTAGTTGTAATTTATTGGCCTTTTCTTAGCTTCATATTTTTAAATTCAGAATATGACTACGTTGTCATATAGTGAAACAATGTCATATTTTATAAATAATAATCCACAAGCGCAATTATGATTCCTGCGTGGCGAGTGAGTTTTACTTTAATAAACTTAATAATTACTTATTAATAGCGAATGTTTTTAATTATTTACCTAAAGTTGTACACAAAATTAAACTTGATTTTTAATGCTAACCATATTGATTTCGCTCTCACGCGCACTTTAACAGTATATACATATAGACGCGTTTACCATAAGTACAGGCCACTCGTCTTCGTGAGTTGCAACTTGCAAGAGCTATAGTTAGGGTTAAACATGGGTTAAACATTATCACATTTCAAAAATTGTTCAAATATTAAAACACTTTATTTCCACACCATAATATGTCACTATAAATACTTTTGTAGCAACTTCTGATACTCATATTCAGCAAACAGAAAAAAAAACATTTCATTCTAAAAGTAGTAGGTAATGTACTTATATCTGGTTTTTCGAAAATACGTACAAATGAAGAGATTTCCAAAAGTGGTTTTGGCTCATTATTTATATCAATCTGGGCACATTTTCTGTAGATACAGAATAAGTACAGACCTATAGTAGAGTTGACATTCAAATACTTTCTCTGAAACCAGTACGAAATTCCATGGAAGTGTGCGAGGCGTGATACGTTAGACAACAATTATATGTTTCTAAAATATTTTTGATTGGATTGACACAAGACTGTAAATGTATATAAATAGTTGTGCGTTACCTCGGCGAGTCCTCATCACCGGAGTACACCTCGAGCACGAAGGTCTGCGGTAGGCCACCGTCAAAGCCCGCCACGCAGGATACCTCCGCCGACTCCGCCGTTTGATTCCACAGTGAACAGTTTCTTAGGGCGTGAGGTTTTCCTGACAACGCACAATTCAAATTAATTTCATATTTTAGATCTTCTATTTTCCACTTTTCGGATTAAGATTCCTTTGGGATCCCTTAATATTTTCAGCCACTTAAGTACGAGGAGCCTTCAATAATTACTTAGCCTCATCGCCCCATGGCGTTGTTGTTACAAAAGAGTTTTAGTATCGTGCAGAAAATACTTTTTGAAGTCTATCAAGTAGTTTTCCCTTCATTTGTTTTGTTTCGACAGCCTTTGGAAGCGAGCGTGTCGGTCGGTTTTGCAAAAATGGAAAAAGAACAATATCGATCGGTGATTAGATTCTTGTTTTTGAAAGGGAAAACGCGCAGCGAAATCAAAGAGCGCTTGAATGCTGTGTACGGTGACTCTTCTCCTTCGATGGCGACCGTCAAAAATTGGTTCAACGAGTTTGCTCGTGGCCGCACGTCGGTTTTTGTTGAGTCACGCCCAGGTGCACCGAAAACGGCTACTACAGAAGAAAACGTAAAAAAATCCACCATCTCGTGTTGGCAGACCGGCGAATGAAGATTCACGAGATAGCTGAGACTGTAGGCATCGCAGATGGGACAGTGCATAATATTCTGCATGAAGAATTGGGTATGAAAAAGTTGTCGGCGTGATGGGTGCCGCGTTTGCTCACACCAGACAACAACACTGGCTCACACCTCCGCCGTTGTCATGCCCAAATTGATCGAATTGCGCTACGAATTGCTGCCCCATCCACCGTATTCTCCAGACTTGGCTCCATGCGACTTTTTCTTGTTCCCAAATCTGAAAAAGTCACTCGCCGGCAAAAGATTTGGGTCGAATGATGAGGTCATCGCCGCCACAGAGGCCTATTTTGAAGACCTCGGGAAATCGTATTTTTTGACGGGTTAAAAAAGTTGGAGCATCGCTGGTCCAAGTGTATTGAATTGAAAGGAGACTATGTTGAAAAATAAATATTTACTTTCTCAACATTTTCTTTATTTTTTCTTAGGCTAAAAATTAATTGAATGGCCCTAGTAAATCAATTTTAGCGTTACCTTAAAATTGAAACATTGCAATGACAAACACTGTTTTTACAGCATCATGTAAAGTTAGTACTGCTGAGAACGTCACGCTGAGAAGTCGTTAGATAAAATTGTCTGATACTAAACTTACCTGCAGCGACCATTTGGAAGACGCAAGGCACTATCTGTGTTCCCACCTCATTGGAAGCGGAACACGACAGCGTACCGTAATCCAAATCCGCCACTGGGGTGTATCTGAGGAAAACAGTAAATATTAATTTTCTTAACTTTTGTTTGTAATGTCTGTTTGAAAGTCCTACAAATAACAAACTACTGTTCGTGTACTGAAGGGTAAAATTATCGGACGATGCTTCCAGGGTACAATAGTGTCTTGTGAGATGATAGATGTTCGGAATAAAATCAGAAACTACTAAACTAATTTTGATTTAATTTTGTAACTCTCTTAAATTTGATTCGTCTCAAAAGATAATAAATTTACTTTTTATTCTAACATCTTAAACCCGGATCTCCGCGGGTGTTTTTAGTTCTCCCGCAGAATAGCGAACCAGCAGACGGCTCTTTTAATAGTAAGCGGGAATCGTGGCCTATAAACACCATAGCTGTTACAGATGCATAGCTGTGGCTAGGATATTATCACGTATTGCAAAAGTACTTCCGGAAACTCCGTAGCTTGCAAATGTAATTATGGTGGTATCAATAGATGAGGCGATGGACCCGCAGGCAAATTTGGTACGAAGCACTCTACCACCAGTGGTCATGTTGGTTTAGCTGCTAGTCATTATTCCTATTTCCGTAAATAAGAACGAAATGAGTTTGTCTGTTCTTCATTATACCCGCCCATAACATAACTTTTGAGCCGCTGTATGGAGGCGGTTTCTAAAAGCACCTCAGTCGAAATGCGACTCATCACAAAATAAACTTTTGTCGCAATTCTCGTTGATCCATGTTAAATGTTCCTTACGTGTTTTATGGTCAATCCTACCTCGCGGGTGGTTAACATCAGCTGACGTCTTTGAAAATGCAGTTGTATGTAGCAAGTTATGCCAAGCGGCAGTAGGTACTCCTTCTCCTTCAAATCAAGAACTAAAAAGCAAATTCCAATAAGCATAGGAAACATTCTTTTTTTGTAAACCAGCTTTAAAATACAATAATATGTCAATACCTACCGAAGTTTTCTTAAACAAAACGAGGTTGAAACAACATTTTTTTGGATTATGTGTTTGTTGCAAAACGTCTATAGACAAAGGAGGTGATTTTCAAACTGGCACACAATAAGAGCGAGCACTGACATTATAGCGGAATGAATAGGTTACGCTTAGGTACCGATCCGGGCGATAATATCTACCATCAGTGGACAATGTGGTTGTCATATAGCATGAATCTATCTGGATGTACATTTTTTTTAAAACCCTCGTACTCGAACGATGTGTAGCATAATATTTATGTATGTTATATGGTTACTTGAGACTGGAGGCGCTCCCGTTGGACGTGTATCTGTCTGCGGCGACGTCGAGCGTCTCTCCGGAGTTGTTGAACTTCCACTTGAAGACGGCGGCGGGGGGGTCAGCGTCGACCTCGCACACAATGGGCACCGCCTCCCCGCGCGCCGCCCCCACTACCGACACCCCGCCCACCCCGCGACATGACGGAGCATCTGCGCACACACATATTGTGGAATTTATGCGTTATTATAGTTCATACTTCATAGTATAAATACACTAATACAAACAATTACAATTTAAGTATGTATAATTTAAGTTATAATAAAATTCCTAGGTCTGTGTAGGTACTGTTATGAGCCTCCTCTGGATTTGGTTTTTAAAAAAACAATTATTTTATTTGAGAGCAGCCGTCGGATATGGAAGTTGGATGGATGAGGACTGGGAGTTCTTAATGAATGTAAGAGAAATGTGCATCAGCAATAAAAGGGATAGGATAGGCATCTTAGCATACATAGCTAGGATATAACACCTCCCCGGGGTAAGACTAAACTTCGGGGTTGAAATCTAGAAGTTTAGGAAACGGATATTTTAATAATTTGTTCTTATGGACGGAGATGGGACACTAGGCCCAGGAAGATTCTAATGTTTCGCAACGGATGAGGTGTATTCTGGGATGTTTTTAGTGAATTTCAATTGGAGCTCTGAGCATGGAGAGGGAATATTATCTGATGATGAGGTAGGGGTAGCGCGAGAGAAAATAGGTATTGGACAGGGTTGACAACTGCGTGACTTTGTTAGTTTTACAAACTTACAAATGACAAAAATAAAAATCAAGATAGATAATATAATTAAGGTAGCTGAATAATGAGACTCGTATTTTAAAATAGGGTGTTGATCCTAAATTTTACTCGCTTCATCTGAAATAGTTTTAAGTTTCATTTTTTTATCGGTGGTAAAAATGTCTAAATCTAAATTTTGAAAATTCATTTTTTTATCTGTGGTAAAAATGTCTAAATCTAAATTTTGAAGTTTCATAAGAGGCTCATTACTCTGTTTTTGAATTAAGTTTAACTTACAGCATTCGTTAGTTTTAATATTAAAATCGGATTTTACAATAGACATATTAATAGTTAGGCTGCTAAATTTTGGAATTAATTTTTTTGTTCTACAATATGCAATACAATTTTGTGGTAGGTTTAGAATATCGGTGCCAATAATATTCGTTTCGATTATTTTTCTTTTTGAGCATTCAATGCAGAGTTTAGTATTTTCAGACTGTATAAGTTTATATATCCATGAATAAAATCCGTCTTGCACTGCACAGGCAGTGAATTCACAACATTGGATAGGAGTTCGCTTTCGCAGCTGGGATTCGTAGCACTAGGGTAGACACTGGGGACGTCGCATATGTACTCGTGATGACTAATTATGTTGCATTCCGTCAAAGATTGAAGCTTACAATATTCGGACTTGTCTCTTGTCATTGCGATGTACTTATCGCTAGCTTTTATAAAACTAAAATAATCGGGTTTTGTATTACTATGAGGTGTAGGTAAAGCTATACTGTGGAACAGGTTAAATTGTCTGGGCGATACAAGAGGTATCTTTAGAATAAAAATAATTTTACTGTGTAGACTAAAACAGGCTACTCTAGAAACATTAAGCAACTTATAGATATTACTTAATTCTATACTTAATGGTATTTTCGTATCTATAGGTAAATGTCTATAGTTATCGACGAGTTCTTTATACAACTGCGCGAGCGGTAAGATCGCCGGATGAAGAATGTGCTGACTAGTGAGTAAGATAGCGTTTCTTATGTCTTGTAACTGGAACGATAGGGCCAGAACAGACGATTCTAAACTATTTAAAATTGAATTTAATTTTACTTTAAAATTTATTTTGTTTGAAATTATTGAAACATTTTTTAACTTTTGCGAGAGGTCGTCGATAGCTATGTTAAGGTTGATTTCATTTGTTTTCACTTCATGAAATGTTTGATTTAATTTTGAAAGGGTAGATGTCGTTACTAAAATATTTTCTTTTCATTATTTTGAATAGATTGTATGGCGCTATCATATTTGATTGCGTCATCTTCATTTAAAGTGCCAAATATAGTTTTGGATAAACTGCCTATGACTCCAAACCAGGCACTTCGTCTAACTCTGTCATTAGTTATCAAATGGGAAATAGACGAGTATTCTGATACAATATCTTTACGAGTATATCTAACTGACAGTGGTTCTAGCATGCTGTGGCATTCTAAGCCGCCAGCAGTTTCTAACCTATATTGGTTACATAAAAATCGTACCGTACCTAAGATAGAATTTATATTTTCTATATGAGGTTTAATGTAAGATATGTCAACGGGGACTAGTATATCTAAATAGCCGACATTGATTTTGAGTTCACCAATTGGGTCAAAATATATTCCGGGACTTGATTTAATTTGCTGTATAAGGTCTTGTTGACCCTTGGCCAGTACACTGTAAGGAAAGAGACACTTCTATAGACATGATAAATGGTAAAATTATATACTGTTAACTTATTAAAATGTAACTCGTATAATCTATGTAAAAAATACAAAAAAATATAAAAGTATAAAACATAAAGTGTGTAGCCTAATAAAGTGTGTATAAAATAAAAAAAGAGTATAATATGTATAAAATAAAGATTATGAATAAAAGATTTAGTATTTTAATGTTACTTTGGAAGTATCTTGTACTTGCGCTTGTTTCACTTCATCGAAGTGATGTTTCACGTGGCGCCTATTTATGAGAAACGACAATGTATGATCGCCGTGCACCTTAACAACCTTGTAAGGGCCCTTCCACACTGGTGACAGGGTTTTTCTTAACCTCAGATGATTTTTTAGATATACGTAATCACCGACTTTGTATTGGACATGTCTAGTGTGTGAGTCATAATATTTTTTTGAATTTTGTTTGGATTTTTAAATAAATTCTAGAGCTTTGTCTCGCGTCAATTTCATGCGGTGTTGTAGCATCCCAACATATTCTGGGTAGGTGCTACTTGACGATTCGTTATATATAGAGTCGGGAATGTGTGGTTTATGACCGAACAACAATTCAAAAAGGGAATAATGAGTTGTAGAGTGTGTAGTGGAATTATATGCTAGCATGGATGTATAGACATATCGCGGCCAATTGTTCTGATTTTCATTTACATATGATTTTTAAATATTCCTTGAGTGTGGAATGAGATTTTTCGAGCGCACCCTGTGTTTGGGGATGATACGGAGACGCCCAAAGCTGCTTAATCCTTAGAAAGTCGCAGGTTCTTTTAAAAAGATCGGCCGTGAAATTAGTGCCTTGGTCGGTGAGTATATGTTTAGGTATCCCAAATAAGGAGATAAAATGAACGAGATATTCACTGGACTCTTCTGCAATATTACTACGTAACGGATAGGCTATCGAATACTTTGTCAGATCATCTTGCATAGTTAAAATGAATTTGTATTTCGCAGTGCCAGCTTCTTAGAATGTAAGACCTAATATGTACACTACTGAAAGCAAATAAATAAACAATAAACAATAAAAGGACCCACTATGTCAATGGCTAGTCTCTCAAAGGGAAATGTTGAAGTTGATGTGATTATCATAGGTGCTCGGTTGATTTTGCGTTGAACAAAGCTTTCTTTGTTCGTCTGACAGGAAGAACAGTTTTTGACATAGGCTTCTATGTTACTACGCATGTTATTTCAAAAGTATTTTTCCTTTATCCTGCTTAACATTCTTGAGGATCCTAGATGACCCGCCATAGGTATGTCATGATTTTCTCGTAGGATTTTAGGAATTTCGGTAAGTGTAGTATATATGACTTTGTTGTGATAAATATGAATACTAATGTTAGTACCGTCAAATAAATAATTTAGCATGTTATAAATTTTAACGAAGGAGTGTTTGTCAAACGGGTTTCTAAAATCTGATACGCTAATCTCATGAATCGTAGGATAATTTCGTCACGTGCATGTTTCAGTGATTTCAATATATCAGGATACGAGTGATCATCGAAGTGATATACTTTTGTGAATAGGAAAAGGTAAGTTTTATTTTCGAATTCGAGTGGGAGGCATGTATGTAACACTCTTTCTAATTTTATGAATTCTTTTTGTTCGGGATTTCGAAAATTGCTTAAAATTTCTTGAACATAGGGTATGGACTCGTCTAAGTCTATAGAGGTGGGTATTATTATTAACTTTTGTGTTCCTTTTAGTAAACTTTCGTTATGTTCTACGATATTAGTATTACTGGATTTAGTATCGAATTTCAGGAATTTGTTATACGTTTCATCGGGTAAAGGTAAGTTTTCAGATGAAGGTATAGAACCTGGATTAGGATAAGTAGAATTTCGCATAGTTTCAGGAACTGAAGGTGTTACTTCTGGATCGGGTCGACTGGCTAAAGGTAAGATTTTAGGTGTCGGAGTACGCTCAGGATTTGGAGAAACAGAAACAGGTAAGGTTTCAGGATTTTCTAGACTCATAGATGGCTGAGGATCCACCACTGTTGATGGTAAATTTTCGTTAGTGGTAAGCTCTATAGAACTAGGATAGTTAAAGTCTAAGAAGTCTGGATTTAGACTAAAGTCTTTGGGTTGAAATGACGGAGGGGTAACTAGAAGATCGGTCTCTATCTAAATCATTGGACTGAGAATCATTAACGGGAGAGTTTATTTGTTCGTCGGAATTTTTTTCGTTTGAGCGCCAGCTGCGATGCCAACCAGCTTTTCCGTAGTGCTCTCATTTCGACCGCATTTATCCTACTTTCATGCTCTTTCTGACATACCCAACTCTAGCTTCATACGGTAACGTTGGAATAAGCACAGAATTATGCAAAGCAAGTTTAGATCTTTGACTCAAACCTCGCTTTGGAATAGCTTACCCAACGCCCCATTCACACTATTCCCTGCACTCACTCTCCTCTCTACATCTGCGGTGTACCTTCCATCCCTACTAAAATCATCAGATGTTGTTTTAATATCATGTTTTAAAGCGTTAGTGAAGCTAAGGTTTTCGCCTGAGAGATAGAAAACATCAGAGTAGGCAGAACAAAGCTGCACAAGAGCTTCTTTTCCTTCCCAATTAAGGTGAGAGGTACGAAGCTGCTTTATGACCTCTTCTTTTCAATTTTAACATTTGAATTACTATAATTTACATGATTTACAGAAACAGCAAGACATTCATCAAAATCTGAAGAATCGACAGGGGTAGGTTTAAGTTTAAGGTTTGATTTCAGGTTCACAGGTTCTTCGGAAATGTTGAGCACGGATATATTTATTCTGTTATTCTTCCTTACACGAACAAGTGAATTTGCGATGAGTAACTTATCAGAAGGATTTCGATCAATTATCAAACCTTCTTTTATTTCAGGGTTGGAAACGGAGCATTAGATAATTATTTCAGATCTAGGCGGAATTATGTATGCTGGTTCGTTAAAATATAATTTTAGAGATGTTTTCCCGATGTGTAGAAAAATCTTTATTATAGTCTATATTACAGCTATGAACAGTGAGGAAATCGGAGCCTATGATGCCATCATAAGGTAGGTGAATTTTATCGATGACGTGGAATTTGAGTGTTAAGTAAGATTTAGTAAGTCGTAATTTCAGCTGGATATGACCTCTTGTTAGAATTGATTCTAATGTCAAATCGATGCCTTTTAGTTGAACAGTTTCCTTTGTAAGTTTTTGTTGTTTTTGGATACATGAATGTTTTAATAAACTTACTTCCAGAGTCTACCAGTAAAGAGAGTGGCATTTGTGAGACGGGAGATTGAACGACGATGTGAGGTAATAACATTTTGGCTGGGTCGTTTGTAATTTCGAATATGTCAGACTTAAACGGCTCATCTGAAGGAATAGTAGGGTTTGTTATGTTTTGATGAGTTGATTTTGTATTTTCTTGAACGCATTTTTGCGCGGATACAGTGGATGCTAGCAGTCACTGCTGCGTTGATACAGTGGATTTTGGCAAGCGTTGCAGCATGGAAACGGTGGATTTGGTAGGCTTCTTTGCGTGGATACAGTGGGTTTTAGCAGGCTTTCGCAAATCACAAAGACAAAAAAAAATCCAAAACATGCAACTTACAGGAATGCAAATAATATCACAGCACTTAGCATCATGAAGGTTTAAGTAAGAATAGTCCAAGTTAAACGTTTAATTTTCTTCGAAAAAATCGTAAATCTTTGTAAAAATCGGAGTCTGCAACGGGCTTTATTACGAAGTCGTCGACGTTGGTGATTTTGATAACTTTTAAAAGTTTATTTTCTATGTAGGTATGTCCATTTAATCTAATTCAGATTAATTGTCGATAGATCACTTCAACATTTTGCACACTTTTCACAATAATCCAAGTTTCACACAAAGTTTTTGAAATTTATGACACTCGCGTTGACTGGAATTCGGAGATGTACTGAGAATTTCGTTTTCAAAATCCCTTTAGCTGCCACCATTAATGTTATGAGCCTCCTCTGGATTTGGTTTTTAAAAAAAACATTATTTTATTTGAGAGCAGCCGTTGAATATGGAAGTTGGATGGAGACTGCAGGACTGGGAGTTCTTAATGAATGTAGGAGAAATGTGCAACAGCAATAAAAGGGATAGGATAGGCATCTTAGCATACATAGCTAGGATATAACAGTACATTTTAAGAGGAATCAGAGAAACTTAAAAACGTCTTTCCGAGCATAAAAGTAAAGTATCTTCACGCCCTTATCCCCGAAGAGTTAGGCAGAGGTACAACCAAGGCACCCACGACTAGCCGAAAACACTAAGTCCCACAATGTGATAGGTGGCCAGCCTGTAGCTAACCGGGCACATTTCCAATCCCGACCAACATTTTTTTTTATAAGAAACTTGGAAAAATCCAATTTTTCTTTTTGTTGGCCGACCCGGGGTTCAAACCCGGGACCTCATGCAGTCAAGTCCAACACCCGGACCGCTAGACCACAGAGGCGATTCTGAGCATAAAATGTGATACTTTTTTTCTCCAGTTTACAATACACATCACTATGTTATGAGGAAATTCAATAGAATCTTTACAGTCTCATTAATAAAATTCACTTACACGTTTTTTAAACAAAACGTTATCAATAAACGTCATGTAACCAGAAAATAACATCACCTTCCTTATTTGTAATAAACGCAAATGTTTAGGCCTTGCAATACAAAACGTATTTTCATCCCACAGTGGGTGATTTTTAGGATTTCCTCCAATCTTACAGATAAAACATTTAAAAAGTAGAAAAAACTAAACAACTAATGTAGTTTAGTGATACTTGTACATATTATTGTAAACATACATACATACATATCTTCACGCCAAGTCCCTTACGGGGTAGGCAAAGAGTATCGAGTGCCAGACCTCACGATCCTGACAAACCTGTCTTGCTTCCTTCACATTCATAACCCTTTTCATACAAACACGCTGGTTTCGGAGACTCTTGACACCAACCTCCCGAACCTTTCTACCCTCGGATAACATCCGATTGATCTGATCGTGAAATGTCAGCCTTGGTCTCCCCGGGTACCTACATCCATCCACATTCGCATTGTATATCTGCTTTTCAATCTTTCATCTGTCATTCTCTCCATATGACCGACCCAGCGGAGCATACCCTTTCGCATTTTAACACCAACACTTTCTTTCAATCCCACTCTTTCTCGGATCTCACTGTTACGAATGCGGTCAGCGAGCGTCACACCACAGATTTTCCGTAGTGCTCTCATTTCGACCGCATTTATCCTACTTTCATGCTCTTTCTGACATACCCAACTCTCGCTTCCATATAATAACGTTGGAATAAGCACAGAATTATGCAAAGCGAGTCTAGCTTTTTGACTCAAAACCTTGCTTTGGAATAGCTTACCCAACGCTCCATTCACACTATTCCCTGCACTCAATCTCCTCCCTCCATCCGCGGTGTACCTTCCATCCCTGCTAAAAGCACAACCAAAATATACAATTTCATTCACTTGTTCCAGCACTACATCATCAACCAAAACTCTTCAATCCGTTCTGTCTACGTCTTTTTCAAACACCATTATTTTGGTTTTCATCGCATTCAAATGTAAGCCCCTTTCTTTACAATCTCCTTCTATAACTGTGACCAGTGTTTGCAGCTCAGATGGTGTAGAGCCCACAATACAGCATCATCTGCATAAAACAGGCAGTTCACCACTTGGTCACCCATACGCATTCCCACATTCAATGATCTTAACCTTTGAAGACATTTGTCCA
>NJDC01007570.1:20191-35347 GCA_002245475.1 Calephelis virginiensis
TTAATTTACATTCGCTTAACTCCTTTATAAATATGTAAAATAAGATTTATCTGAGCTTATAGCTAGACATTGATCATTTGGATTTATATACACATAAGAATTATTAGTGCCGTTGTTATGGGGAATTGGTAAAGGGATAGTGGCTTATAACTATAATCTAATACACTTACAAGAGGTAATTTTACAACAAAAATTAACCTATTATTTGAATAATAACAAAGCAGTGTTGCTGTGTTCATTAGTAGATGGATATTATCTAGTTCTATTCTTACAGGAAAATCAATATCGTTTGGAATAATCTTCTTATTTAAAAATATATCGTCATAAAGTTGCTTAGGCGATAATATTGACGGCCGTAAAACATTATTCCTTACAAACAGGATAGAATTTCAAATATCTTCAAGCTTGAAGGAGAGTATTAACATATGGGATTGAAGACAATTTATAATATTTATTAATTTTAATTTAAAGATATCAAGTGTCACTAATTGAGTTAATTTTTTTAAATTTAAGAATAACTTATCTACAGCATCACTCAATTTCAGTTGATTATATTCATATCGTGAAGGGATTGGTTTATATTAGAAATAGCCGATTGTGACACAACAATAGTTTTCTTAATAGAGTCGGCTAACTTCTTATAATTATGATCTAAGCTTTTAAAAGCGTTTTCATAATTAATAGCGTCATCTTCATCTAATGTTCCAAAAATATGCTTAAGTACAGCACCTACATCGGAAAACCAAGCCGATCTTTTAGAACGGTCTTTCGCATCATTGGAAATAATATGCGAGATCTAATTATAATCGCGGAGAATATCATCATGCAATGATTCCAAAGGTTGTAGGACATTATGACATATAGTGTTGATTTCTTCACTAGAATGACACTGGGTTTTAGTTTTATTCAGCTCGTCATCGATATATAGGATATGGTTTTTAAAGGAAGCTATGTCCACTGGGATAACAACATGAAGGTGTTCTTAAATGACCTTCAGAGTGCCCACGGGGTCGAAGAGTAAGTCAGGACCTTTGGTGACATAACTTACATATCGATTTTCGTAATTTGCCCCGATGCAATGAGCGCTGGCCCCTCTGCAAGAAGAACAACTAAACTAATAAGGTGCAACTAAATTATTACTAAACAAGTGTAAAATATATAATGTTTATTAAAGCTATACTAAATAAAAGATTTGTATGATAATATGTTTATGAATAAGGTTTTGTATAAAAGGTTAGCAGAACTTTGTACATAGAATTTGTATATGCACAATTTTGTATATAGGTTTTGTGTATTAGGATTTTGTTAATGTAATTAAGAATTAATCATTTATTTAGATTTAAGCAAATTTGTATAATATTTTGTATATGGGAAGTATATATTAAATTCTTTGTAAGTAAGTACACGCTTTATTTAGGTTTAAATTTGATTCACGTCAGATTTTGGTTTTATTTCAGCAAAATGATGTTTGACGTGACGTCGATTGATAAGTAAGGACAGAGTATTATTGCCACGGATTTTAATGATTTTATACGGTCCTTTTCAAATTAAACACAAAGTTTTTCGAAGCCTGACATGGTTTTTGATGTAGAAATATTCACCAACTTTATACTGTACGGGGTGAGTATGTCTATCGTAATAATGTTTAGACCTTTCTTTAGATGCGTTTATATTTTATATGGCCTTTTCACGGGAGATTTTAAGACGTTGATGTAGCATCTTAATATATTCCGGATATGTAAAGTCAGGTCAAAAACAGAGTCAGAGATATTTGATTTTCGTTCACGAATGACTTTAAGTACTCTTTCAGCGTAGAATAGCTCTTTTCCAACGCACCCTGAGTTTGTGGGTGGTACGGAGACGACCATATTTGCTTTATCTTTAGAAACTAACCTGTTCTTTTAAATAGGTCGGCTGTAAAATTTGTTCCTTGATCTGTTAAGATAGATTTTGGAATACCGAAAAGGAATATAAAATGAACTAAACATTCTCAAGAATCTCTAGCTGTAGCGTTGGCAATTGGGTAAGCTATAGAAAATTTCGTCAAGAGTCTTGAAGTGTAAGTATGTATTTTAGATTTTGAGTTCCAGCTTCAGGTAAAGGGCCGACAATATCAAGGCTAATTCTCTCAAATGGGCAATTGGAAGTAGAAGTTATTTGCATCAGTGCTCTGTTGATTTTACGTAAATCTTTATTAGCTTGGCATAATTTACATCTTTTTACATAGTTTTCTATATCTGAATGCATGTTTTTCCATAAGTATCTTTATTTAATTCGGTTGTACATTCGGTTAGAATCTAAATGACCTGCTATTGGGATGTTATGGTTTTCTCAAAGGATTGAAAAGAAAAGAAAAAGAAAAGAAAAAATATTTATTTGCGGAATATGAGTGTTACAAAGATGTTACAAAATTATTTAAGCGTTCCTACATATTCTACCAACTAGTGGTGTGCAAATATTTTAATAGGTTTTTAATTATTTATTCACGATTTACTATTTACACACTGTTATTTGTTTGTTTTGAGATTACGTGATTATTTATTAATACACACAATTTTTAGAATGTAAATTAATTTATCCCTATCTACAGTAAACTACCACCGTTTCCAAATCTAGCCAGACAGGAGAAGAAACGGCGAAACAAACTCCTGCGCACCCAACATTCTGCAATTAAATTAATCTTATTAGAAATACTGTATTATTTATTCTTATCTGGAAGAAAATCTAAGACATTATAATATTTTTTCTCTAAAAGTAAGTTGAATACCTTTTTTCGAAATCTGTTTAATGGAAGTGATTTAAGATTATCAGGAATTTGGTTGTATATACGAATGGACATGCAATATACGTTATTTTTGTAAATGTTGAGTTTTTGGTTAGGCACATGTAGTTTCTCACTATTTCTAAAATGAGACAAACTTGTGTGAAACAAATAATGATGTTTTTTTACAAATACACATACAGCCAATATATATAAGCAAGGTAAAGGTAATATTTTAAGTGACTTAAAAAGTGGCTTGCATGAATGTAATTGATTGACACTACATATAGCACATATACACTTCTTCTGAACTCTAAAGAGTCTAGTTAATTCTACAGAATTCCCCCAAATAGGAATACCATACTGCAAAACGGAAGAAACATACCCATGATAAGCTAACAGAGATGCCTTTAATCCTGACACTTCTCTAATTCTTCTCAATACATATACAAACCTATCGATTTTATTGCAAAGTAAATCAATGTGCGATTTCCAGTTACAATATTTATCGATTTTCATTCCTAGGAATTTAGTACAATCTACATTCTCAATAGTAGTATTATTTAAAATCACATCTAATTGTTAGTATCTCTATAATGTGTTTGAAATTCAACTAATTTTGTCTTCGTAAGATCTATTTTTAGATTGTTTTCATTCAACCATTCTGTCACTTTAGTCAAAGTTTTACAAGGGGAAACTTTTTACTATTTAGACATTCTGTTACTTTTTTAACTAAGTCGAAACATGCATAAACTGTAGACCTACCTTTTCTAAATCCGTATTGATTATTTTTTAATAAATTAAACTGAAGTAGATAACTCTATAATTTTTCATACATTACTTTTTCAAAAATCTTAGAAATTACTGGAATTAAAGTGATTGGTCTATAATTGTTCATGTCACACTTATCCCCTTTTTTAAATAATGGCTTGACAACAAACTTTTTTAAACGATCAGGATATTTTCCTTCTAAAAATGATAAATTAATTATATAACAAAAAGGCTTTGATATCACACTGGCAACATTCTTTGATATTATTGTGCTTATATTATCATAGCCAGTTGCTCTCGTGTTTTGTATAATCTTAACTACGAGCAATCATGCTCATCAACTGGTGTCAAAAACATAGTTTTATTATGATTAGACAAATTAAGAGATTTTATGTTTTTTTTAGGAACAAGCCTGACTTTCATAACAAGATTTAGTCTGATTTATTAGGAACTTGTTGAAATGATTAGAAATTTCTTGAGCATCAGTGTATATCGAGTTATTTATTTTAATTTGTTCTATTTCTTCTTTAGACATTTTATTTTGAAATGTACTTTTAATTACATCCCATGAAGCTTTACACTTATTAGAAGACTGTTCAATATATTTTAACGACACTTGTTTCTGAGATTCTAGTATACACTTAGATAATACCTTTTTATAACGTATGTAACTCATCTTATTTCCCTGTTTGTTAAATTGAGAATAATGATAATTTAAATACAACTGACGTTTTACTTTACAACATTTTAAAAGACCTTTAGATAGCCGTTTGTTTTTAATTGGCTTGTTTGACACCTTAATTAGAATTTTTTGAAAACATAATTTATAAAATAATATAAAAGTATCATGAAATTCATTAAAAACCTCTTCACAATTATCACAAGTAAGAACTTCACTAAAACTTAAAGATGACAAACATTCATAGAACTTATTAATATTTTATTGTCCAAATATACGCTTTGTTTCAAACCAAAAGGGTAAGCTTCGGTTTACAATATGAAACTGGCTTAATGTCTACTTTTATACTTTGTGTTTTGTGTATATTTTGTTGTGATGTGGAAGCTAATTCTATTGCATTTCGGCAATTATTTATGAACGCGTTTAATTTTTCGCGATTTCCATCAAACCGGGATATGAATTTAGTTAGAATATTTAGATCAATTTCTTTGTTCGACTGTGTGGTCTTATCGTCTTTGGACATGGCCTAGACTAAACAAAGTATCTTATCACAAGTGATAAGGATGCAGCTGCACTGGTCTCGGTCGGTCTGGTCTCTCGTTTACGTTACAAATATTTTAAATACAAGTCGCTACTTAGGATATTCAAAATTATAAAAAGGTTATTATAAAAAGTTTATTTTCACTTTATAGAGAAATCGGATCACTTTCGCTTCAAAACACTTGAAAATGATGAATTTTGAAACTGGATGTTGAACTCAAATACTTGCAAAATAAAAGTTACAGGAACACGACGATGGTGAGAAAACGAGACATCAGTATGCCAGGTCGCAGGATACCACAGAAGGATACGGCTAGATAATGTTTGTCACTCCACAGAATTTAGTATTTGCTGGGTTCCGTGAGAATTAATTTTGTGTCTTTATTAAATTTTATGGTATTTTTACAAGAACGGAGACGTTCCGGGGATTTATTTTTTTTTTAATCCCACCGCTGCCACTCGAGAATTGTCTTTTAAAAAAAATATTTTATTAACACTGTAAAAATACACATTAGAAAATAGAGAAAGTGCGTCGATTCAAGATTATGGTGATCTGAACCCGGTTGCCTGAAGGGCTGACTAAGGGCTGATGTTGGCAATATACTATACATATTCTAATATATAACAGTATGCAATGAAGACCTACATCGCGACCTAGATTTGCCTACAGTAGCGCAGCATTTCAAAGAAGTATCGGAATGCTACTTTGAAATAACGGCTGCCCACCCCAACCCGGTATTAGCACCTGCGTCTGACTACACACCGGCCGCAAACGCGCCCGCCAAACTTAGGAGACCCCGTCACGTGTTATCGAATCCACCGGATCTAATAACCGCGGCAAACACGAGCCTCCCTCCCTATCCCAACCGGAACACAAATTCACAAGACACTACACTACACCGTCGCCGCCGGTCTAGGCGACAAAGACCTCTCTTGCGCCCGGCGATAACGCCGAGCGACGAGCCACCACTATTCCTCCACCTAGTCCACCCAGTAACCAGAACGCAGCACCAAGTCGAGGTACGGTCTCCCGGGAGACGGCCCTTGTTGCTGGTGTTGTAGGGAACAGTCCAATCCATCTATATAATGATGTCTCGGGCTGAGCAATCTGCTCGGCCCACAAAGCCCAGTGAAGTTGTAAAAACCGCGAGGTTGGCAACACATTAGTCATTCCAAAAAAAAGCGACCACTGGACAGCAACGCTACACTACAATATCTACAGACCACGGTTGTATCACCATAAGGGAACCATGTGCTTGTTTACTCCTTACCACACAAAAAGGTGAGTCTTTGAGAAAATAATCAAACACCATTCTCGGTGTCTGATATGAATCACGATGGAATCAAATGTGGAAGCATTATGGCAATCCAACATTGCAGTTTTAGTATCGGCGACGGGCGCGCCTGTGGTAAGCACGATTGACTCGACTCCGATAGCTTCCCGACTGCTGTCGAATCCACTAAATTGAAATGAAATTTACACGTCACCACCACAAATACACATTTCAAATAAATAAAACCAATTCGATACTAAATCCAAGCCACGTAGAGGTGATTGTCGAATGAAACATTTTAGTCAGGAAATTTTTGATTGGATCATACATCGAGCGATGTGGCATAAGTGAGGGGCGACACGCGATGGGTATCGGATGGGGTGTACACGTGGCCCGGTCGGGGTTGGCATGCGACCCCATTGAAAGATGCAAGTAAATTAAAGATTACTTTCCAACTTCAGATTGAAACATTGTTGAAGTACTGTTGGTGACATGCAAGTTGCTGTGCATCCTGAAATGGAAGGTAATCATGAAAATACTAAAATAAAATATAAATATTATTTTAGAACTCACGGGCTTTCGCTTCAGGCTTCTAGTTTGGGTTAGAGTCAGTTTCAGTACACTTAGGACAAGTAAAATTTTCATGATAGTTATTGAACGCAATATTTCATTTTATAGCAAAATACATCAATTTTAAACTGAATTATTTTGAATAAATGTATTTTTGAAAAAGTAATATCATTAAATTTGTCATATCATTGTAAATTGTAATATTGTGTTTATCATAATAAATTATTTTTTTGCAATTATAGCGAATAAGGTTTCAAAGCTTTCTTAATAACCTATCATAAGAGCCTTGTAAAATTACCCTGTTTCATGACAAATGAATTTTATTTATTACTATTACTATATCATTTATTTTCATTTTCTCTTATTCCATACGTTTATACATTTAATATAAAACTAAAATATTAAAATCTTACAAAAAGCCGTAATATTATTATTATTAACTACTTTCGATCAAAATATTAGAAATACAGCGTACTAGCCGACCCTCCGAAGCCGAACTTCGTATCGCTTGAAATGACCAACAGTTTATATATGTGAAAAATACTTTTCCTACTTTCCCTGCAGTTTTCATGGTTTTTCCATTCATATGATCTTTCTTCTGACAACAACCAACATGACAAAAAAAGAATTTAAGAAATCGGTCAATTTGTTCAGGCCTGATACGATTACCACGAAAAGGGGGGATTCATTTACATATATTTTGTAGATTAATCTGATATAAATATCCGTGAGGTTGCCTGCGGCTGCGCCCGCGTATTCAAGTTATATAGCTCTCCGATGTTATTCGTTGAGATTTTTGGATAAAAAGCAGATAACTTTTTTCTCTAAAGTCTATCTATGTTTTTCAAATTAATTGAATATGTTAATCTATAGTAAAAACAAAAGGTACATTTTTACTTTGAGCTTCCTAATATTTAAGTTCTTGTAAATATTGAAATATCAATCAATCAATCAGTCATTTATTGCTTCATATGTCACAAAAAAGGTATTACAATTATTCCCAATAGTTTTGGAAGGACATATGTATCCTATTGGGGTGTTGCAAATTGAAGCGGACCAATCTATTTTAGATTTCACTTTTAAAATTATCCAATAAGTAATCGTTTACAGTATAGTAACTTTTTTGTATCAAGAATTTCTTTAAATTTTTTGAAAACCTTAGGTCATTCATCACTGATTTTATTTCATTTGGTAGTTTATTATAAGTCTTTATTGTCATAACATATGGCCCGAAACTATGTATTTTAAATTTTGACGGGGGTAATTCTAAATTATGTTTAAATTTGTTTCTAACTTCGAACCGTCGAGGATTGTCTGCTTGTGTAAGCAATGTTTACATTGCTTACACAATACACATGCTTGTACATTTGTCAGAAAATATCCAAATTTATTTAAAAAGCAAGCAGACAATCCTCGACGGTTTGAAGTTAGAAACAAATTTACATAATAAAGGTAAAATTTTAAGATTTTTGAAATAGGGTTTGCAACTTCAGACTTTTGGATGTTTGCAAGGGTACGTATACATTTTTTTGGGAGATGAATATATCTTGTGCATTTACACTATTTCCCCAAAGTAAAATACCGTACGTGAGCCATTAATTAGCATATGCGTAATAGGCAGACATAGCAGTTTGGAGATCGGTAACCCTACGTAATTCCCGTAGAGTGTAGACCATATAAAAAACTAGATATTTTTGCTTTAATTTTATTGATATGACTTTTCCAATTTAAGTTTGAGACAATATTTAATCCTAATAATGAAAATGTGTCAACGCATTCAATCTTGTTATTATTATAAATAAAGTTTAATTCAAGGGGATTTTTTTGGTAGGGTTTAAATTGCATTATTTTTGTTTTAGAAAAATTAATGTCAAGGTAATGTTCATTCATCCATTTAATTATGTTATTAAAAATATCACTAAGATTTTGATATAGATTTATATTATTATTACATGAAGTCAATATCTTCTAAATGTTACCCGCGGCCTCACCCGCGTAGTCTAGTTATTTAATATTTAGCTCTCTAACGCTGTCCGTTGAAATTTTGAAATGAAAAGTAGCCTACGTCCTTTACCAAAGTTTATTCCATTTTTTTTAAGTACTAAAATTAGTTCAGTAATTTTGGCATGAAAACGGAACATAAACTTTTCTTTTCGTATTTTACCTCCGACAAATATTAGGAATACGTGATTGTCTCTATCGTTTTATTTGCACTTCGGCAATTCCTGTAAAATTCAACTGAATCTAAAGTTATAGAAACCCCTTACAAAATATTTTTTTGAAAATTTAGAAATACACATCGTCTCTGTGGTCTAAATAAAAGAAATAATTAATGTGTAGTTTTAATTTTCCAATAAAAATAACGATGCCCGGGATTGGATATGCGATGGATGGATGGATTGGATTATCTTGCCACCTATCACATTGTGGGACTTAGTGTCTTCGGCTAGGTCACCGTGGTAGGTGCTGTTGCGGACTTTTTTTATAACTTTTAAAGGGATACAGTTCTGTCATACATCACTTTTGCGAAACTTTTACCGTTTACACAGCGCACGCAGCGGTGGCTGACGATAAGAAAAAAATCCCCCAATTTTGAAACAGTTTTCATTGATGCTCTGCTCGTTTTGGGTTTAGCGTCATGATATATAGCTTATAGCCTTTCACGATAACTGGACTATCTTATGCTGAAATAAAACCGTAGTTGCTGAGATTATCGCGTTCAAACAAACAGACAAATACATTCTTCAGCTTTATAATATTAGTACCTACCTATAGAATAATTAAAATACATAATAAAAAAATCATAATTTGGATTCATTTATTTTTCAAAGTAATATATTTTTTAAACGACAATAAAACATAAATGGTAATAATCGGTGGCAAGAGCTCCATAGATGTGTCTTTATACTCTTTGTCGGGAGAGGGGTAGTATTCCAACGGAGTGCATAGTTGAATCGTACGAGTTGAAGGTAGTGGCTATCGAATACCGCGGTGGTATATCTGTCAACGGTGGTAATTTTGATGAGCACCAAATAATCTTATTTAAGGTGTATGCTATATTTTTGCAATGAAACAAAATCAAAGGAGATAGAAGATTTTATTTGGAAGATTAGTCCGGAAATGTCTACTTGTGACTTTTTTAGAAAAATCTGTAGAAATTTTATTCACCGTTTTTTGTCTCTTTCTGTTGAAATGAGGTAGTGATAACTTAAAATGAGAGTAGTGTGTGCGCAAAATAATTGGGTGCTGCTGTTTTATTACTGTGAATTTATTTTATGACGTTTAAGAAAGGCACTATCCCGAGTAACTAATAGGTAAATAAGTAGGAGTACTCACGTAAGAAGCGACTCTAGTTTCCTTTGTAAACATTTCTCTTAATGGCCTGAGTACAACTTGGAGTCAACTTATTGCGCTTTAAGCCACCAAAATCTTAGTAATAGTTAGTAATCTAATCTAACTACTAGACAATATAGGTACGTTGAAACGAAAGTTTATAGCGTTAACGATACTTTCAAAATTTAAACTGACAAGTAATATTTTTTTTCGTATACCCAAGTGGGTCACCTGATGGAAAGTTATTACTGATTTTTTTGTGTTTTTTCAACAAAGTCTAATAACAATAGTAATATTTTTTTTAATGACGAGGCTTAGGAACAATTTGGTCACCTGAAGGTTAGCTATCACCACCGCCCACAGACATCCGCAAAACCAGAAGTTATCACAGATGCGTTGTCAAACTTTTAATAATGAGTACGCTTTTTTCCGTTCTTTTCTTTCATCCGTTTAAAAATATTTTAGCAGTTAATTGGTTCCGTAAAGGTGTTGTAAGTCTTAAAAATGTCTTCAGTATCGCAAGGCACAGGATCGTCATACATCAAGGTGGAGAGCATAAAATTTTAAGCTCTGTCGCGATGTCTGAAGATGAAACTCAGTGGCTGGCATTAAACCAAAGTTAAGTACCAAGTTGAACCCAATATGAGATTTTGGTCAAATATTCTCGATTCTGCCTTCCTGCCAGGCAACTCGTTATAGGCTTACCGTCCCTAACACCGTGAAATCTAACTAGGTGGTAGAGTTTCGCAGCGACTCACCCGGATAGGTTACCTATTCCTATCGTCATAACGTCATGACGTGTTCCGGTTTGGAGGGTAAGGTAGCCGGTGAAATTACTTTTACTCGAAGCCCCGGCCTCTGGTTGGCAACGTACCATTACCACCTTAGGTGTCTCTTGGCGGCGTGAATTACTTACCATCAGGAAATCCGTCTGCTTGTTTTCCTTCCAATACCATAAAAAAAAGTCAGGCACAAGTTTGTTCCAGCTGTCAATGCCGTGACCTTAGGAAATATTGGACAGTTCAAAGTATTAGACGTCCCCAGTAGTACTAGCATAAATTGACCTCATTAGTACGTTTGGATTATAATGAGTGCGACTAATTTGTAACATGTCATTTCTATGAAAACAAACAATGTGGGAGAAACAACGTAACCATGGGAAACACCAGCATTACCAGGCTGCCCTAACTTTGAGCAAGCACCGTCAATAGTGTATACTACCTTGTATAAATACCTTGATATTCCACTCTGCCAGAGAACTGGTGCCTCAATTGCATAATTTCCCGGGAATTATCATCTGCATGACCGTTACTAAAACAGTTCTTACGAATATTTTTCAGCTGTTGCTATTTCGAGTTCATTAAGAGCTGGCAGGTTTTTTCAGTTTCCATAACTTTGGAGAATATGGAAGTTATGACAAATAGCCAGCAGTTGGACAGATCAAAGTGGTCACCCTTTTTTGGGAACGACTAATGCTGTCTGTCGTAAGCTCGGTGTAATACCTACTGAGCAAGAGAGCCGGAAGACACGCGTTAGCTCAAATGCCAAATTAGGAGCTTATTTTTTTAAGAACGATCGGAGTAATGCCATTGGATCAATTGGACTTATTCTAAGAAAAAATAACCTATGCACTGAACTCTGCAGAAATATAATTTCTGGCGTAGATTTCTTACAAGGAGGGATAGTCGGAGCTGTTTTTCTTCAGCCAACCAAAGTGAATTTGTAAAAAAGTGAAAGTGTAGTGTAATGCAAAATAAGAGACCCGGAGTTCGATTTTCTCCTGTGCATTATGGGGAAGTGAGTCATACAGTAGAGTCAGTTCATTCCGATATTACCGCTGCACAGGCACACATAGAGATAATACTCTCATCCACAATCAACGCGCTATCAGGAAACAGACAGAACTTTTGGTCTATCTGTTTCTTTTTATGATTGAGTAGCGAGGCGCCAAAAACAAATATCTTTACTTACGCACACAGCTGCCTGAAATATTCCAATTCATACTCCGGGCAGGTCAGATACGACATGTCAGCTAGAGAATATAAATAAATAATATAAATAATAATATAAATCTCGGTCGAAAACAGCAAGGTCGTCTCGAAGTGGTAGTAAATGGTGTTTAAGTTCGAATGGATTGTCGACTGTACTACAATGTTGCAGAAATCCACAACAAGACTGGAAAATAGTGCCGCAGGCTTAACACTCCGATTGTCTTGAGCCATGTGCTCGACATGTCCACACATCCGCGCAAATCTGCCCTCCCCATAGTACAACCTAGAAGTCCTTATTGAACTTTGAACTAGTATTTGAATTGATCGATTGAATTCAAGCTAACTACCAACGGGGTATGGTCTCCACCGGTACGGTAAGCGGTAAATTTGCGCTTCAATAATTTTGTGATAGGTTGGATTGGACATCTGTGACCCACACACACCGAAAGAAATACAACAGTAAAGTTATTACTTCAATATGATCTTAATTGAGAGAGTTCTACGTCCCAGGGCGTGCCAGCCCAATTAGCTGCAATCATGCATCATGGCAATACTACACCACTAGGTGTAGTGACTGACTGAATCAAGAGAACGAGAAAGAGGAGGGACGCCACATCCCTTTACCAAAAGATGTGTAAATGCGTGCTTTATGGTATCATTATTTTTACTTATTTACCGCCTTGTTGGTCGTGTGGTTTATATATAATTTTATGCATATTCACATATTTTTTTCCTTTGACATAAATTGATCTTATTTAATCTTTGTATTGAAGTTAATTTAAGAGTTTTGGCGCCATCGTGAATGAGGGTGGTCGTAATTTTTTCATTATTATTAAATTTCTGATTTTGTGTGTTTTTATTGAGTGAAGTTGGTAAATTCAAAGAAATTAAATTAATTTTGTTAAGTGAAAATGCACAAATGAAATAATCATGAAGAAATTAGTGTATCGTCTATTTCTACGCTGCCGTCAAAATTCACTAGATGAGCTTGAGTAATGAAGCCACCGCTTTACTCAAGACCCTGGCCTGACATGACTTTGTACATAGTGACAAATGACTGTAAAATTAATTAAATTGTTACTTGACATATGCAAAGTAATCGTGAATAACGATCAAAAGCCATATTTATAAAGAAGACGAAGAAGTTAATTTAAATGTAAGAACTTGTGGGACAAATAATATCTTATAAAGTGAATAACAATTAATAGGTGTAGTAGGTTAAGTACTATATTGTATAAAATTTAAGACCTGTCATGTACACTACTAAAGGTTAAATAATGAACTTGAACATGAAAATGATAAGAAGATAATCCGTCCCTTGTGTTTGATCGCCGAGAAGAAAGTCAACCTGCAGGTAGCACGTGGTCTTGAGTAGTTATGAAAAGTTAGTTTGTAAACTTAAGTACCAAATATATTATATATTCATTTTGTTATGTGTGGTCCGGGCTCCTTTGAAGAATAGATCATCTGCCTTCCTGCCAGGCAGCTCGTAAAAGGCGAGCAAAGGGCTATCGTCACTAACACCGCGACATTTGACTAGGTGGTAGAGTTTCGCAGCGACTCTTGTATGCTTGTTTGCCTTCCGATATCATAAACAAAATTTTTTTTTGTTTGAATAAATGAATTTGAAATTCAAATATTATTTTTAATATTTCAGTTTATACGTAGCGAAGCTCGCACCGGGTCGCTAGTATTATATGTATGATATGTATATTAGGTTGAAGTTAACTTTTATTTTCGTTTGACGGCAACTTAATAGTGAAAATTTAGTTCTTCTTGGGTTCAATTTAATACAAGTAAAATGTTTTTTGATTTGAAGAAATATATAAGCCTCCACAAATCTACCGAAATTTTAAAAAACAATGGTTTCAGGCTGTACATGATTCTGAAGTACATTTACTATAGTCCCATGGTTATTAAATAAAAAAAATACTACAATACTTTAGTATATATAAAGTATTTTGTTGGGGATCAGCACTTGTAGAGCTGGGCGAAGAAATGTCAAAGATATATGAAACAGTTCTAAGGGTACTGGAATAGAAATGGCGTACGTTACAATGTCAGAAACCAGATTCCATTTTCTTCTACGTATTCTTAGATTGAACGATGTAAGTGATAGGCACATTTGACCACAAGTAGATCGTCTATCAGCAATTTGTCGGATAATAACTAACATGCTTCAAAAAAGTAAAATAATACTATTCACCAAGTGAAAACATGACCCTTAATAAATTAATAAGCTAATAGTATTTAGGGAACGCTGAGTATTTGTGCAGTATATACAAAGTAAGCCAGCAAAGTTCAGGATAAAAAGGTCCCCTTCGAGCCTCTAATAAAGTATCAGACATCAAACATCAGGCACTAAATCCTTGTTACGGATCAAGAGTCAATGTTACAATAGATAACTGGTTCACCAGTATACCAAAGTACAAATGATTGCTAGCCAAAACTGTACACTAGTTAGCAACATATCTACACCTCAAAAGATTCTGCCACTATTATCAACCCTTCATAATGACAATAGTATTGGCACAGAAACTGGAGACGCAAAAAAACTGAAATAATCACATTTTTTAATCACACAAAATAAAGAGTTGATATGTTTGATAAAATGTATAGACAATACGACTTGTCCCGTAATAGCCGTCGTTAGTCGCTTACATTAATTTCGTCAACATGGCCGACATGGTCTTGTAATATATCAGCTGAATAATCCAGACAACAAAGTAGTCAGTCGCAAAAACTCACAAGATGTCGCATTCAAATTTGTCTGACCTGCCAATGAGCGCCAAATATGGCTGAAAAATATTCCCAGACCCATACAATTAAAAAAAAGATTACACTTGGAACCTCAACAACAAGCTCGGCATCAAAATATGCCCAACCGTGGTGGACTTTTCTTTTGTTTGCAAGCTCTGCTGCTCGAAACCTCATGACAGACGAGAGAAGTACGAGCAATGCAAATGTATAAGGCGCATTTACAGCGCACACCAGTAAGTTTTCTGTTTTAATAAAGAATACGTGGCCCGGGATTAGATTTGTGCCCGGTTGGCGATAGGCTTGCCACCTATTACATTGTGGGACTTAATGTCTTCAGCTAGTAGTGGGTACCCTACTTGTGCCTCTGCCTATCATTTCAGGGAAATGGGTTTGAAGATATTTACATAATACACATACATATATACATATCTTCACGCCAAGTCCCTTACGGGGTAGGCAGAGAGTATCGAGTGCCAG
>NJDC01007571.1:5237-36300 GCA_002245475.1 Calephelis virginiensis
CACTTTTTATGCGCACTTGAGGCTTGAGTCGATTTACTTGTACGCGACTGTATTTGACAATGTTTTTAAGAATTTCTAGAAGAGGTCATCTGCCCCTATCGCCCTTGAAAACATTTAGTATTTGCAGTGAATTCATTCCATATTTTTATCTGCTTTCAGATTTACGATCCGATTACAAAGGTGGTAGCAAAGAACATTTCCAAATTTGTAGAAGCAGCTTATGGAGGATGTTTTCGAAATGATGGTCGACTGATAGTGGCAGGAAGTGAAGAAGCTGCTGTTAAATTATTTGACATTCAATCTAAAAGTGTTTTAAGAGTTTTTACAGGTCACACAGGTCCAGTAAGTAAAGTATAATGTTACTTTGTCATAACTGAAAATACTTTATGCTGTGGTTCCTTCTTGTGTGGTGGTAATACCTACTTGAATCAAAATGGTCCCACATTAATCTTAAAGACATCTTACTAATGGCTTAGTAACAATAGCATGTTACTAACAATGTAACATGAGCAACATTGCATAAATCATCATAATTAATATGGTACCACCTCGGAACCATGACTTACCTTTCCAAAAAAGAAACATCAAAATTGGTTTGTTATTGCCCAAATAATTTAACATTCAAAAAATTACAGTCAAATTGAGAACCTTCTTTGTTAGAGTTGGTGTAACACAGTGTAACAGTCACTACTATTAAATCCAATCAATTGTTAAATTGATAATAATATAACAGCTTATTAGTGTATGCTGTAAATATCAATATTTATTGTATATGTATATTTTTAACACTTTTATTCACTCATTGAATATTATTAATGTTTTTCAGGTTCATAGAACATTTTTCACAAAAGATCAAGTAAAAGTATTAAGTTTTTCTGATGACAAGACAGTTGCATTATGGGATATTGCAACAGAGGAAAGGATTACCAACTTTGCAGAACACACGGACTACATAAGAGCTGGGGCAGCAAGCCCTATATCGCCTGATATTATCTTATCTGGTAGTTACGACCATACACTTAAATTATATGACTGTAGGTCCAATGAAACTGTATTAACTGTAAATCATGGAAGTCCTGTTGAATCCACACTCTTTTTACCCTCAGGAGGTATATTTATAAGTGCTGGAGGAACAGAAATAAAAGTCTGGGATATATTTAATGGTGGCAAATTGTTAGCAAATATTTCTCAACATCATAAAACAGTAACAATGTTAAGACTTGCAAGTAATAATAGCCGGCTAATGTCAGGATCACTAGACAGGCATGTCAAAATATATGATTTAACAACATTCAAAGTGGTACACAACATTGACTTTCCAAATGCTGTTTTAAGTATGGCTATATCAGAAAATGATGAAGTTCTAGCTGTTGGTATGATTGATGGAGTAGTTTCAATAAGAAAACGTGAGCAACCTAATTTTACAACTCAAGAAAATAAAGGTTTATTTAAATTTGCACCAGATCACATAGCAGTAGATTCTATTGATGATACAGTTGATACCCAGAAAAAGGTTAAGATTGCGGAATATGATCATCATTTAAGAAAAATGGAATTCGACAAAGCATTGGGTTCTGCATTGAAGAATTTTGTAGCTTTCAATTATCCTGAAAAAACAGTTTCTGTTATACATGAAATGTTAAGAAGAAAGGTATTGCATAAAGCTATTGGTGGATTGTCAGATAAAAATGTTGGAGCACTTCTAAAATTTTTAAAGAAAAATATAGGAGTCCCTAGGTTCACTCACGTTATAATTGACGCTGCAAATGTTTTTATTGATGTTTTTGGTAATAATACAAAACAATTCACTGAAGTAAATCTGAAGTTATATACACTTTTACAACAAGAAATACAAGAAGAGATTGAAGTGTGCAAATGTTTGTGTAATCTGGAAGGTGCTATGGGCCTCTTGTTTTCAGGAGCGCAAGTTAATTCTTCAGTGAATAATTTAGAGCTAAATGAAAATTTGATACCATCTTCTAAAGCACAAAAGGACATTGTTATTGACATTTGATAATAAGAAAAAGATGTTTTATAAAGTTCTAATTTTTATTTTAAATAATTAGCATTTAATACCTAACTTCAAGCTTCGGCCAAATCTGACAGTCAAGTAGGCGATAAGCGGGAGCGACTGCAACGCGAAACTGACTTGCAGATCTAGATGTCACTGCGTTTCGAACCGCAAACTTAATTTTTTGTCTACTAAAGTAGCATATCTTTGACATATTTAAAAAAAAAGTTTGATCCTGAAAATCAAAAGAGAGCCCCGGGTTCGATCCCCGGGTCGGACAGCAAAAAAAAAATTAACATGTGTATTTAAAATTTTCTAATTATAATAAGTTCTCAAAATTGGATGTGCCTTGTTGGCGATTGGCTTGTCACCTATCACATTGCAGAACGTGCCTTCGGATAGTCATAAGAGCCCTCGTTGTGCCTTTCCCTAACGAAACGATTTGCGAAACGATAAACGCTGGTCGCAAAGATGGTATAAAGTGAACTGTACTTCGCATTCATATTATCTGTAAGTCACTCACCCACAATTGTTCCGTCTTGTTTCAATAATAAGCTGACCCGAATGTGATGCAGCCGATTTGACTATCAAAAAGGGCTACGAGAATCCTGGATATTACGACCGAATGGTTCTTTCGATACGGCGTGCACTCAAATTGATTGTGAATGTGTTGCGAACGTCTTGTTCGACGCTCAGCTTGACAGACTTGTTCAGACTGATCTTACCAAAAAGATATTATATGCTTGTGGCAAGCAGTGGCAAGGGAATTAGTCAACGATAGTCAAGGTCTGTAATACATTTTATAAATATCCACGCCCAGAAGTACATACGTTTATGTTCGTCATACTAAAGTATGTCTCTGACGGTTATCCAAACGCACCCGAGGCTTGGGGTGATCAGTCAACATAGGTGTTATTTCCTTACAAACCCCATTTTAGATATCATGTACCTATTTACGAAATTGCGTAATTATTAGTCTAGACTAAACATTGAGCCGGGAATCCTAAGCAAAATCACACTTTTTAACAGTTACACTAACAGTGTACTGCGACTTGAAACCTCGCGACAAGCATATATACTTACACATCTTAATGCCAAATTCCTTACGGGGGAGGCCGAGATAATTGAGTGCCGAACCTCACGATCCGGATCCAACCTGTCTGGCTTCCATCACATTCATTACCCTTTTCATACAAACACGCCACCTTCAAAGACTCTTGACACTACCCTCGGATAATATCCGAGCGATTTGATCTTGGAATGTCAAACTTGGTCTCCCCGGGTCCTACAGCCCCATCCACATTCGCAATCACATCGCATCCACATACACAAAATGTATAACATGTAAATTAATGAATGTACAAATATGACTTAGTGATTATGTACATGTGATTCTGTAAATAAACTATACTAGTGTAAGTTACTTACTGACTTACAAAGTAAGGAAAAATTGGAGATTTCAGTGTTTTATTACGACAGAAGAGGCAAAGGCCTGAACAAGAAAGACGATTAAAGAAGAAGCTAGCAAAAGAAACGAAATGTTAAGATATGAGTTTATTTTTCTTAACATAATATAAAACTAGAGCGAAAACAAAAGATTATCAAAAGTAATCGCGCCATTTTAATTTTATAATTTGTGTGTAATGTTGTTCAAGGATATGGCATATAATAAATGAAACTAACGGAGAAAACTTCAAGGAATTACAAACTAAATACGTATTCAAGGATTTAAATAACCTTTGACCTTACTAAAGGAAATGGCTATCAAAAAGAGGGAAAAAGATAACAAGAAACTGAAGAAGTAAATTTAAAATAAATAACAAGAAAAAGAATTTATTTATACGGAAGACGAGGCAGCCTGGCCAAATGGTCTTAACCGGTCACAGAAAAAGACAAATTATTTTATAAAAAAATAGAGTTTTGGCGCCATCGTGAAAATAGATTGTCATATTTGTTTCGTAATTATTGAATTTTGTGTAAATTATGAGTAAAATTAGTTAAGTGGGAATTAGTTTAATTTTGTTTTGATAAAGTGAACATGTAAAATATTTATATAGAAATTAGTGTAACGTTACATAACTAACGACTTCTGACCTGGGGGGTGATTATGTATCTCAGTTGTCAACTCAAACTGTAAAAGTGTACATCAAATGACGTCATTTGTGTTTGCTATCTCTATTGTATTTCTGTTGGTCACTGGAGATAGCAAATACAAAACACGTCATTTGATAACCTTTTGATATACACTTTTCCATTTTTAGTTGGCCACTGAGATACATAATCAGCCCCCAGGAATCACTTATTACTGTTAAACAGAATTTATTCATACGGAAGACGTGGCAGCATCGCCTAAAGGTCCTAGAAGAGGCATTTTTTTAAAAAAAAAGGAGTTTTGGCGTCAAAAAAGATGGTTGTATTTAATTATTGAACTTTGTGTGAATTTTTGATAAAATTAGTTGACTTAGGTTGGAATTAGTTTAATTTTGTTCAGATAAAGTGCACAAGTGAAATGTGCCTCGCTGCCGCAAAATCTCACTAAATGAGCTTGAGTAACGAGGCCACCGCTTTACTCAAAACCCTTATAACACTTTGTATATTATAGTCATATAATAGTGGCTTACGGCTATCAATAAGAATAACTATTACTAACGACATGGCAGCATGGCCTTAAGGTCCTAGCCGGCCCCAGAAAGGGGCAATTATATTTCTATGATAAATAACAGCTAATTAAATCAGGGTTGCCAACCGTACAATTAAATCGTATTTATACGACCTTTTTGGCTTTCGAAGGAGGTACGATCGTATAACCATAATCGTACGCAAAATATATGATATTTTAAAATTAAATACTAGAATAAAATAAGAAAGAAAATCCTGTTTATTTTTTTTTGTCGATTTAAAAAATCAACATCAATCTACAGATTTTAACGAACCTTGAATATGATTTTTTTTGTATTCTTTCGTTTATTTATTTTTGAACTTGAACAAGCTCCAAACTTTTTCTTCGTATTTATATAAACACACCCAATAAATGTTTGATAGTATACGCCAATGCTATCAACGATACGGGGGTTCTCCGCACATTTTAGTCATCTTATTTCGAGGCCATTTTACGTATTTTTAACATTAACAAAAATTATATTAGATATTACACTTCTGTGTTAGTTCAAAGTTAATTTAAGATTTTATTTTAATTTTACTTGTTTTCTGTTATTTGTATTTCTGAGTTTTAATGTTAATACGTGCTTTCTACTAGATTTTTTGTTTAATGTGAATTTAATTATAAAATGAAGATGGTATCTTTTTGCATTTGTTCATAAAAAAGATGGTTAGTATTTTTATATATTTCATTTATTTTCAGAATCATGTCTAATACTTATAAAAATAAGCAAAACACACCACAAAAAACTCTTCAAAGACGAGAAGAGTTACCAAACTCAGAATAATTGGAGTTTTGTGATGACGAGCGCTAAAAATATAAAAAAGATATACCGCACGAGTGACCCCTTTTCTTGCAAATTCCAACATGCAAATGTTGCATCCTCAAAGTTTCAAGTTACGATAAATACGTACGATACGGTGTACAAAAAAATCTTAGACTTCTGCTTTTATTGTTGCGAACATTGACTGATAGAGACTAACATTAACATGTACTGATAGACTGTACAAAACCTATGCCAAATGTATACAAAGTCGGGATTTTAATTTTCCTCTACCTGTGACAATTACACTTGTTTTATTTATGGTGATAGATTGTCTATCTGAAACATTACAATTATTTAAAGATACAACTGCATTTCTCATTAAAAAAATGCTCTTGTTTTATTGAAATTTTAACTCGTACTATCTTTTTACTAGAATTCTTGGTAAAATACGATTTTTCGAGTGTATTGTACGTTCCCCTGGAAAATAAAGTTGGCAACACTGATTTAAATTAACTTAAGAAAAATAACCAAAATTAAAGTAAATTATCTCAGTTTATAGTGTATTATCTACCAATGGTAATTTATAAAGACACATACCTACTATAAGTACAAACTATAGAGTGATTAAAATTAAAGGTTTGATTTAAGATATTAAATAAAGTTTTCTAGTAAACCCTACACATAAATGTAGCTATGTAATAATAAATAATAATATTTGTTTAGAATTTAGTGTCAGCTGTTATCAGCCTACTGAGTTATGAAGTTGTAATCAAATAAAACCTTGATAACATATTAACTTTAAAACAAAACTCAGGACAATTTAATGATAAACGTTTTATTTTAGTTCAGTTGATGTTATACAAGAAAAATGTCTGCAGTGAACGAAGTAGCTAGTTTTGACATTGTTATAAGAGAGTCTCTATCTGGCAAGGCTCTGGAGGAGTTTGATCGGATATATTACGGAAGAACAGATCACCATGAACTTAGTATTAAACAAGTAAACGTTGCCAAGGCGAGTGAAAATAACTTTGAAATATCAGCCTATGATTTTCCAGCGAAAAACGAAGAAACGCGATCACCTCGCGTAGTAAAAGTCGGATTAATACAACATTCCATTGCAGTAGCTACAGATAGACCCATTATAGAACAAAGACAAGGTATTTTTGATAAAATAACAAAAATAATTGATGCTGCTGGCAGTGAAGATGTAAAAGTTTTATGTTTACAAGAAGCTTGGAGTATGCCTTTTGCATTTTGTACTAGAGAAAAACAACCGTGGTGTGAATTCGCTGAGGATGCGTTAGAAGGACCTAGTGTTCAGTTCCTTAAAGAATTTTCTAAAAAATATGGCATGGTTATAATTTCCCCTATTCTAGAGAGAGATGAAGCTCATGGAGATACTATATGGAACACAGCAGTTGTTATCAACGAAAATGGTACTGTCATTGGAAAACATAGAAAGAATCACATCCCTAGGGTTGGAGATTTCAACGAATCAACATATTACTTTGAAGGCAATACGGGTCATCCTGTATTTGAGACTAAGTTTGGGAGAATAGCTATTAACATTTGTTATGGTAGGCACCACCCTCTTAACTGGTTGATGTTTGGAATAAATGGTGCGGAGATTGTGTTTAACCCTTCAGCTACAGTAGCTGGGTTAAGTGAGCATTTATGGGCAGTAGAAGCCCGGAATGCAGCAATAGCCAATAGTTATTTTACATGTGCGATTAATAGAGTTGGCAGTGAGAAATTCCCTAATGAGTTTACTTCAGGAGATGGGAAACCGGCACACAAAGAATTTGGACATTTTTATGGTTCCAGCTATGTTACAGCGCCTGATGGTACTCGGACACCTAGTTTATCAAGGGTAGCGGATGGTTTATTAATAACACAAATTGATTTAAATTTGTGTAGACAGATAAAAGATAAATGGGGGTTTACAATGACTCAGCGTTTGGATTTATACGCAGAATCCTTGAAAAAGGCTGTACAGCCAGATTATGAACCACAAACAATTAAAAAGTAACTTCTAAAATTAAAGCTTAAAAAGACTTAAATTCTTTTGAGATAATTATTTTATAATATTTACTAACAAGTTTTATACTTATATGAAACTATTACTACTGAAGAGTTTACTAAGTCTATTTAATAATTTTATAAACTTCGAATATTGACTGTAATCACTATTTTTTTTGTTACTCTTTTTTTGTTGTTATTGATTATACACTTTTTGTATTTTTATTCTTTTGTAATAATGGATTGTTACTTATATTTTAAATATTTTATTTTATTAGATATTTAAATGGATTTACCTGTTTTAATGTGTGACATCGTGATAAATGCCAAACAACCTTGATAGCATCAATTGGAATGTCACAAGGTTAGAACATTATCATTGGAAGAGGAGGAATAAATATGTTATACAAGCTGTTATGGCTGTTGTATATAATTACATATATACAAGCTGTTATATATAACTTTTTTCCTAGTTTCCTCGCTGTTGAAAGGGATTAAATATACCCTATATCCTGGCTCTAAGCTACCGGCCTGTCAAATTTTAGTCAAATCGGTTGAGTCGTTCTTGATTTATAAATATTCTAGCTAATGAGACTTTCTTTTATATAGGTATATAATTTTTGAAGTGAAAACTTCTTTAGCGGCGCTGCGCACTTTTTTTAGAATGGGTAAAAACTTCCAAATTCGCGTCAGGAGATGTGACCTGATCGAAAATTCGTAAGACCACCTTTGGTGTCTCTACTTTCATACTGATAATTAAAGCAATTCGTGCAAAATTATTCCCTTACCATTCCAAAATATCAAAAATGCTTAGCTTTAGTATTCAAGTATTTACTTCTGCCGGCACTACCGGAGTGCAACCCGTCGTTTTTTTCTGTAGCCTTGTTAGTTCTCGATGTCATGTTTCGGTGAGTAGGGTTTCTAACTGACTTAATAAGCATTTTATACTATAGATTTCTAAGTAGATGAAATGACTTAAATGACTACCAGAAATTCCGTTTTGAGAAATTGAAACGAAATTTCTACTGACGTGTGTGGCAGGCTATGAAAACATAGATTTGAATAAATAAGTATTAAATAATATAATCACTTAGCTGCCCTAAAAACTACCGGAAATATTTTATCGTAACTTTATAATAACATATTTAGACTTAGGTACCAAAGTTCCTAAATCTCGCGAAATTCGTATGCGTCACGCAGGAACTTTGTTCGATAGCTTTTTATGTTGCGTTTAGATACATACATATCATCTCGACAAGTTCCTTACGGTGTAGGTAGATAATATCGAGTACCAAATCTAATGATCCTTACAGACTTCTGGCTTCCTCCAATGTCAACTTAGGTCTCCCCGGATACCTACATTCGCATTGTATACCTATCTACTTGGTCAATATTTCATCTGTAATTCTATCTAGTGACGCACCAGCGCAGGATGCCCTTCTCATACTCCCAATTTTGATGCTTTAACATGATCAAACAGATGGCCCTGTAACTGATGCAGTCACGCGTGAACCCTTGCCTTTATACAAAGACGATGACTGCACCCCACCAATCTTCGTGTAGTCTGCCGGACCTCCAACGTTGGTTACATAGGATCCAGAAAGAGCCCCCGGGAGGCAATACTACCAAGTTTGATCATCTAAACTGTAACCATATCTACTTCCGCAGCCCTGTTATATTTCTTACTTCTAATTGCACATTCAACTTCTTCCGTCATAATGCCATCACATACTTCCGCTATTTCTAAGTCATTTGAGTACTCAGACCCAGCGGTAGCATCCTCGGCATATTCATACATATCTCCATAAAATTCACTCCGCCGCCGTTTCAATCAGTGCTTACAAAAATATCACCACTCTTATAGTTACCTACTTAATTTTATCCATTCTAGAGGCAGACATTCAACTCCGAGACTCCTCCAGATCCCTCCAAGAGTGGTGTTTCTTTGAAAGTCGTGGCCATCTCTTTTCCAGTTTGATACTTTCTCTTTTACTATTTAGTGGTATTCTTGCAACGTTATTTTTTTTAACTCTATCATAACATCATGACACAGAGTCTAGCCAGGCTTTCTTTTTTCTTTCAACGGAGACTCGCCACATCGTCCCACCAATCGTCACCATTCATTGACTTGTACAACTTTGCACTCTCGCATACTTCTTTCGATACATCCACCATGCTATCTTTAAAACCCTCCAAATATCCAGCCTGTCTTGGACATGACATGAGACTTACCTATGCACCATCCGGGAATTGGCGTCAGGAGCAACCGCGACGTTCGCCCTATTGTTGGTCCGCCTTGGGTCTCAACAGGGATTGGTAAATATATATATTGGCTTTGGTACTAATTAAACGTCTTCAGAGAAAGAAATAATTTTTTTTTATTCACATAGACATAATTTAGAACAAAATTTTAACACCCTAAGCAGTCGTGAATCAGTGTGATTTGGATTCTCACTCAAAACCACACTGATTCACGACTGCACCGTATAGCTGCCGGCATAACGTCAATGCTTGCCACTGTCGTGTTACGGTTAAGTGTAGAACCTTGTAACGCAAGAGGCTTATGTACCTAGTCCCTTATTGGCAACCTGCAGTTATAGGCCAGGGCCCGGCAAATCTACTCTTTGATTAAGCCTATCGGATGGTAGGTGTAGTCAAGAGTTTGTTCAACTTTTCCACCCACTTAATTTAAATAATTTAAATTAATAATTATAAATATTGGGTAAACTTTTCAACTAGTTTTAGCAAAATTATTTTAAGTTACGGGTTTGAATGATTATCACGAATTTTGAGGTTTTAATTTGCATAGTTTCTCTAACGGTTTAGTCACTTAGCAGCAATTTAGTTACAATTAATTTCAAATATGGATACCAACAAAGGGTTTTGAGTTCTCTGAATTTTTTTTGTTTACTGCAAACTAGTGATGAAACTTAAAAGCCCATAACACGGTAAAAAGCTCTGTGTTGTGCAACAGACTGTGTGTACTTCTTGATATCAGTATGCAATCCAAACCATTATAAAACAACTTTCTCACTGTGTTCAGAACAATGTTACTTCCAAAATCGGTATCACATTGAGTGCAGATTTGTTGCCTATGTCCATAGGCAGTAACTTTCTTTTCTTCTTTAATATCAGGTATAGTCTATTCCAAATACAAAGATAAAAACGGCCATTGACCTTCGAGTGCAAAGCAAGGCTAATCAACATTTCTTGAATCACTTTAAAAATTATTTTTAATACATTTAACATTTAACTTGCAGTAATTATGCAAAGTTTAGTATAGATATCACTTGATATCATAGTGAGCAAAATATTTACTCACTAGTCACAAAACCTCAACAACTTTTGAAGTTATAAAATTACTCAGACATTGTGTATGGATACGACATGTCAGCTAAGAATAATTGCAATATAGTGTTAGTTAACTAATTAGGACTAAAAATGGACTGATGGTCCCACCCTGTGTCAATTCATATAGATATAACAGGTCTGTCATCACTAGTGGAACTTGATGAACACCCCATTTTATACCACAAACTGCATTTTACTGCATAAAATATAACAAAGCAATATTCATGACAATATTATGCTTTTGGCTTCATTTACACTGACGTAATGTTAAGAGATGTATGGTCAGTAATTGTATTTTATAGTATGTTTGGAACGGGCTATAGTCACCTGCTCGTATAATAGATGATATTAAATAATTAAAGTATTAAATTTGTTTAGTACTTTCAAAATGTATTACTTAACATTTAAACATGTCCAGCTCTTTAGCCTAATGAACCACAAACATATTCAAAACTTCCGGACAGTATCAGAATGTTGCTACAACAATAATATGCTGATGCATACACATTTTGAGATTTTAAGAATTTGTCTAGTCTGTTCTTGAAATCATTCAAGGAAAAATTGAAGTGTTATAAATTTTCAACAGTTATGGATAAACAAAATAAAACAAATGTTAAAAACATTGCATATCAATGACAATAATACAGATGTGAACTATACATAAATATAAATGGTAAATTAAGGGTATGTTCAGAGTTTAATGTACCTTGTGACCCCTTATTAATGTTATTAAATTAACCTTGAATACTGTATTGCACTAAGTATATATAAACCAAAACTATCATCAATATGCAACATGTGACTGGATTAGCCAATATATTGTGTTTGCCAACATGGCAATGAATGTCAATAACAAATTTTTGCTAGATATTTGTATAGCTTTTAAACATTAAAATTCTGAACACACCCAAGATTCTCAATTGTAAAATTGATTATCACTAAGCACTAATTATCTATGCAGTCTTGGCCCGCATTGCTGCACGTTTGCCAGTGACAGCCTGGAAACCAGATTTGATACTTGCCACGGAACAACGGGAACCACACGTTTCACATTGTAGGAAAAACAAACGAGTATCTTTCTGTAAAATAGTATCTGGAGAGCGACATGTATGACATGTGACATATTCTTTTATATATCGACGCAATACATTCTCTATTTGTTTTTGTTGGAAGCGACCTTTGATTATGAGTTGACTATTACCATCTACAGAGCCACTAGTACCTAACTCGGCTAACAGGAAGTCTAGTAGATGTTTAGGTTGTCTATGAAGGGTTTTACAAATTTCTGTAAAGTTTGCAAAAGATGTTTTCTTTGTACCAATTCTAACTACTTGAGGAGGTCTCATGATGAACTTCTGCTTTTTACCTGATACCATACTGGGATTCTTTTCACGCATGATATCAAAGACACGTTCGAGTAATTCATCATAGGTATAGTCACGATCGCTACCGTACCATTCTCCTTGTGTGTCTTCTTGGTTTTCCTGATCATCCGCTTTAGAGTCATCCTCAATTACGAGTTCATCAATGTTTTTCTTTTTTTTCTTCTTCTTAGTCTTAGAGAAATCTATGTCTAAGTCTAAGTCGTCGATGATTTCCTCTTCTTGAGGCTCCGGGTCTTCTGAGATTGGTTTGTCTTCTTTCGTTTCGGGCAAAGTACTTTCTAATTCGTCTAAATTGAAGAACGTCTTCTTTTTCTTTTTCTTCTTTTTACCAAAGTTGTCCAAGTCGAGGTTGTCGTCCTCGGGTAAGTCGACGTCACCGGACTCAGCAGGCGCCTCAACATTCGCACTCTCGCCTTGGTCACCCGCTAACGCAGCGTCCATATCAAAACCTGTCTTCTTTTTCTTTTTTTTCTTCAGGGAAGGGTCGAAAATCATGTCGTCATCCATGATTTACTAGTTTTAAAGTCACAAAAACTTCAATCCTAAAAACTTGGTTAGAAAATGTTCAACGAAATACGAATGGAAATTGGCAGGTGGTGGCTGATCAAATGTCAAAACGTTGCATCAGCTTTTACACAGAGTACAGTAGAACTCCGCCAGGAGTCTATTGCTTGTTCAAAGAAATTAAAATTGTATATTTACAAGTTGAAAGAACTTGGTGTTTGTTCATTTAATAATGATAAATAATTAAACACACGTTTTTGTACACGATATAAACTGTTGTATATAGTATTATTTTCATTCTTTAGTTTTTGTTACTAGCGTTAGCATTTGACATTAGTCAACTTGAAATTTAAATTTAGTTAAAATCTGATGTAAATTGTTCAAAATTAATCATACTAAGTCATCAAAACAAGTTAGGTCAGATTTTTGAGTAAACCCCTTATTACTCAAGCTTAAATAAGATTTGATAGCAACGAAGAAATATATATTACTATAATTTCTTCTTGATTATTTCATTTGTGCGCTTTCACTGAACAAAATTGTAAAAAATGCCGCCAAAAGTGGATAATTTTATTATGCAACACTAATATGAATTTCAATAATTACGGATAAACCACGACCATCTTTTCTTTAGATGGCGCCAAAACATTTGTGTTGTGAATAGTCATTCATCATTTTTATATTTTTCAAAGCATGAACGTAATATTAGCCTTACAATCTTAACCTATTCAAAAGCAAATGAAAAAAGTTGATACGTGACTAGTGGAAACGTAGTGATTATATTATCTTTGACTAGTGGTTGATTCCCACATGGCTGTTTGTATACCTAGGTATTCTGGGGGGTGATTATGTCACTCAGTTACCAACTCGAAATGGATGAGTGTACATCAAATCGCTGTCAAATGACGTGTTTTATATTTACTATCTCTAGTATCCAACAGAAATACGATAGAGATAGCAAACCCAAATGACGTCGTTTGATGTACACTTTTGCAGTTTGAGTTAGCAACTGAGATACATAATCACCCCCCTGGACGTATGACCAAATCGGCAATACACCTATTTCGCATGTTTATCGCATCAAGCCTGAACGGATGGACTGGCTTTGCTCATTATTTTTTATTGCGTTAGTTATTGTCAGGAGAAGGTTCGTTATGAAAAAAGTAACAGGGAAGAATGGGAAAAGGAATGATTTACAATTAGTCGCTTGACAATAACTAGCTGTTAGTGTCAAGCGATATGATGAATCAAATAAATAGATTTACTTAAATGCAAATAGTCATATTGTCTGTCACTCACCTATAGAATTTCATTTCTTGATCATTTTAAATTAAGAATTGAGAAATGAATAAGGGAGATTTTTGAGTTGGTGCTTTGGTTGCACCTCTCCTTATCTCTTCGGAGTTACGAGGGAAAAAGTACAACCTCAATGTATTATATACTAATTAACCCTAACTAATTAGATGATCATTTCTATGGCAAAAATCATCCTATCTTGTTCGCTTTCCTCCAACTTGATTTATTTAATTCTTTATCACTTTTTTTCTGATCACGCCAAAATTCATTAATTATCATCACCATTGTTAGTTAATGTCTCGATGTTAGTTTTTACCATTGACCTCTAAATATATGGACATGAAATACGTAGTACCTACGAAAAAATCCTGTCAATAAAACAAAATAAGCCAGCCGTTCTGACCAATAAGAGACCGTAATCTGTTGTTCTGACATTATTACGGCTGTTCAGAAAAGGTATTGTATCGATATCGATACATAATCTGTTATTAGTGATGATGGATTGTTAAGTTTACGTAAATATATAAGAATTATTATTTACCTACCGGTTTAAATTGTTACTATCAACTTACTTACTTACTTAGTGCTACTCAGTTGACTTATAAATAGGGAAAAGTAATGAAACGGAAGAATTAATGTGTATTTACATTTTTTTATGAATATATATTTCGTAATTTCGTCACAAAATCGTCGTAATTTTTTCACAATTATTGAATTTAGTGTAAACTATGAATAAAATTAGTTAATGTAGGTGAAAATTAGTTTGATTTTGTTCAGTGAAAGCGCTCAAGTGAAATAATCACGAAGAAATTAGTGTACCGTGAATTTACTTGTTGCTACCAAATCTTCCAAAGTGAGCTTGTGTAAAGTGACCATCGCTGTACTTAAGACCCTGAATGACTTTGTAAATAGTGACTTATGACTGTATAAGAGTTATTAATACGGAAGACATGTGACTAATGACTGTATAAGAAAATATAATGATTAATACGAAAGACGTGGCATCATGGCTTAAAGGTCTTAGCCGGCCCCAGAAAAGGGCAAATTAACTTAAAAAAAAAACTTGATACGGAAGACGTGGCAGCATGGCCAAAAGGTCTTAGCCGACCGGCCAGAAAGGGACAAATTAGGGGAAAAAAAATAAAATTAAAAAAACTTGATAATTATACTTGACATTTGACAATGACATTTTCCCAATTCCAAAAAAGCCAAAAAATTTGCGTTGAAGGCAATTGAAGGCAATCTTCGAAAAGGGTTTACATTTATTAATAGTTTTGTATAAATTACTTACTCGTCGCTGAAGGGTTCACAAACTTCAAATGTAATTTGTTTTGCTGTTATTGGTGGTCTCAATTAAATTTGATGGTTCGATGAATCGATCCTTCTCTAGATGATTGTTTTTGTTTCCCAAAAACTTAGATCAACACAATTGATTTTTGTCTACAATTTTGTCTACAGTTCTACATCTTAATAAGCAAAATGAATAATACTCTACCAGCTCAGCCTATTGGTATACAGAGCACAGCAGGTGCTGTGCCTGTAAGAAATGAAAAAGGTAAGAAACAAAGATACTTGCAAGAAAATAAAGATCATTGTTTGAGGCTTTTATTTTTTATGCACCTGCTTGTTAGAAAAATTGTGAATAATTTATGTTTATTTTGTCAGTCTGTTTAGGCTAATCAGATTGCCAGCTGATATTTCATGTATCTAGCTTAATTTTGTTTTTATTGTTATTGCTGAAGTGGTACCTGTCTTAAGTGTAATTATATTTATTTATTTTATTTTTCACAAATGGGTTTATTAATAAAAGTATTAAGGAAATTGGAAATTAAGTAAGAATAACCCAGTTTGTAAGAGACTGGTACACGAAATACAAAAGATCTTGTGACTGGTTATCTTGGTCCCACTTATTGATTTGTGCTGCTGACAACCCCTAGTTCGTAATATTTGTTCAAAAAAATTACCTGTATGTGAATACTATTTTGCTAAATATGCTGCTAATACTCTCCAAGGTTGTGTCTAGACTTTGACAAACATTAATTTTGCAGGTGAAATTTCTATGCAAAAAGTAAAAGTCCAAAGATATATCTCTGGTAAAAAACCTGACTATGCACAAGGAGTGTCATCTTCTGAAGAATCAGATGCAGAAGATTTTATAGAACAGCAAAGACCTGAGAGAAAACATCAAATTGCACCTGTCATCAGCAGGAAGGAGGAACAGCACAGTGATTCAGAAAATGAGGTATCTTTTTGCAGATTACTAATATGTCTTACAATCATGAATTTATTTGTCATCTATTGTTATAAATCTTAACATATCGTCAATGATACCAACTAGGATGTGACAGTTAGGGATGAAAAATTGATTATAATAATACAACTACCTACACCACAACTTTTTATGTTGACATATTGCAATACAATGAATGATTTCTTGTGATTGGTTGTTGTCAAACAAATTTGTCAGTAAAAAGTAACAGATGTTTCTTTTTTCACTTAAAACATTGCAGTATCACTTCACTGATAATATATGATTAAGTATTATATTGTTTTTATGTGTTGTACTCCTTAACTACTTAACCAATTTTAATCAAATTTACATACTGTGTGTAGTTTGATCCAACTTGAAATATAGGATGGCTTGCATCTCAATTTATAGTATGTTAAGCCATGGGCAACAGTTCGTAGAGGTATATATATTTCCTTGGCTTTTTCATTTCTTTTTAAGACAATAAAGGGTATGCCACATCTTCATATAAAATACACATTTTTGCTCATTACCTGTTCAAATTTTTTCTTATTTATATCAATTTTTTCTATATTCCTTGCAATATTTCCTGTTTTGTCAATTAGAATCATGTGTGTGTTGTGTTTCTAGGGCAAAGATTGTTAAGACTGTTGTTTGTACCTGTTTATGTATTTTTTTTCTTTATCCCTTTTCTAATAACTTTGACATACATATCACATGCCAAGTCTTTTATGGGGTAGGCAGAGAGTATTGAGTGCCAGAGCTCACAATCACGATAAACCTGTCTGGCTTCCTTCACATTCATTACCCTTTTCATACAAACACGCCAATTTTGGAGACTCTTGACACCACCCTTGAATAATATCTGAGTAATCTGATTGTGGAATGTCAACCTTGGTCTTCTCGGGTACCTACATCTATCCATATTCTCATTGTATATCTGCTTGGTCAATCTTTCATCTTGCATTCTTTTCACATGACCGATCCAGTGGAGCATGCCCTTTCGCATTTTACTTATTTGTTTTACTTATAGGTAGATGATCCTCGTTTAAGAAGATTAAGAGTTGCAGCTCATTCACCACCTCGACGAGCTGAACACAAACCTGAAATCATTGATGCAGAACCAGAAGTTGAATCGGAGTCAAGTTCTGAAGAAGCTAAACATAGCTCGGAGAGTGAAGATGAACTTGATGAAGAGGAAATTGAGAGACGTAGACAAGCTGTCAAAGCAAAACTTGCTGCTAGGTATATAACTATATTATTGAGGCTGTGGCTATGTAAAGTTTCAGTGTGACTTTTAATTATATTTTTAAGCAAAACTAAAATATCTATTAGCTGGTTTCTAACACTGGCCTTTAAGCCTAAAATTTGGTAATGAACATTTAAATGCAGTAAAATTGTTTTTTCTAAACTTAGCTAATTATTCTGAGATAGTTTCACCTACATTTTATCAAAATCATTGACAAAAATGTCATCAACATGGACGAAAATATGTTTATCAGTATGTGTACTCGAAAACTTCTAGTTAGATCATGATAAAATTTATGTTGGACTGCCTTGAAACCACAACTTTTTAGGGGAAGGTAGTTCCTAAATAATAACCATCGAAATCAGTTTACTAATAATCTAAACAAACAAAACAAAAAGATAAAGTTAAATTGATAACATCCTTTTTTTGTAGTAGGTTAAAAATTGACAAATAATTATAAGTATTTAACTAAAGGACATGTTGGAGATGTTTCAGACTTCAACCTGTTTATTATTGATAATTTAGTGTAATAATCTTGACTTGAAGGTGATATTTTACAGGGAAGCAGAAAAAGAGGTACTCGGTAGAGATGATGACGAGGAAATGTTGGATGGCGAGAAGGAAGAAAGTGGATCTTCAGATACAGAATACACAGATAGTGAGGAAGATACAGGTAATAGCAAAATGTGTGACATAGACCTCTGGCTGGAGGTGGTCTGTATTCCTTCACCAAATTACACACATATAGACAGACGTTTGTAGTATAGTATAAAATCAGAAATGATTTATTACAAGCTGGACTATTTAGTTAAGTGAAACTACCATCATTAACCTGCTACCATAATCTCAGTGCTTGCAATTGTTGTGTTGCAGCAGGACAAATTTGCTTATATGAAAGGTTTAATATCTAAGTGTCAAGTTTGCAAAGCACTGTTGACATAACAGGTATATACAGGTGTAAATTTCTTATGATCAGTAACTGATCAGTCTTATATTATAGAGGGGGACTGTAAATCTGCTTATACTCTGTCAAATGTTTGCCCTGTACACATATTCTTCCAGGTCCAAGAGTAAAACCAGTGTTTGTCAGAGCATCAGAAAGAATGACGGTGGCGGAAAAAGAACGTAAATTGAAACAACAGAAGAAAGAAGAGTCAGAAGCTAGAAAAGAGAAAGAGGAACGCAGGAGGGAAGCACTAAAGTTGGTGGAGGAAACCATACGCTCAGAACAGAGGAATACACAGGTATGACCAATGTTCTGTATTATTATGATCTAGCTTTTTATATGTGATTTTGTTATAATAGATTTTTTTACAAACTTCAATTCGTGTCTTTAACTATATGTATGTTAAGTTTCTTCAAACTTTGTTAAGCACTTTGGCTATGAAAGCAAAATGGACAGACTTGTGCATTTATAATATTAGGGAAGAACGGAACTGCATTTTGAACAAAGTAACAATGTCAATCACAATTATTTTGAAATTTGTGGAAATTTTTAATAATACCCACGGTTACGTTTGTGTTCCAAATTATTCCACAGAAACTGTTAAACACAGAAATCTTTTAAGCGTGATCCGATTGCAGATATTTAAGAAATCTAAATTTCTAAATTTCCTTCCTAAATTAGGCTGTATTTATCAATCACTCTAGATTACTGCTTCATTTCAGTAGCTAACAATGGGGTCGTCACACCGCAATGCCAAGAAATATTGTTGACTAGCACTAACAGAAGAAGGTACTTTAATTAGGGAGTAAATTATGTTCAGTCTTAATTTATTAACTACTTTGTTCACCACCTCGGTGGACAAGCATTTAGCATTGACACCCAACGTCGCCAACTATTCTTGGGTTCTATTCCTGAGAGGGGCAAGAGAGGGGTCATCGTCTAAGGTCTCTTCTATTTATAGCCTCTGTGATCTAGCGATCCGTAGTCGGATTTGACTTCTTGCGGTTCTGGGATGTCTCCCCGGTTCAGGCAAAAATATAAAAAATTTTTAGAAATTGTATGATTTCAATTTTCTAATAAAAATAACGTTGTCTGGGAATGCATATGTGCCCGTTTGGCGATAGGCTTGCCACCTATCAGAACACATGGGCTGAGTGTATTCTTTTATTCGTGGGCAACCAGGGCAGGTTGAACCTACGGGATCCCTACGGGGATATGGATGTGAAGATACTCTGGGTTTTTATTATATTTACTATGTCTTTTATCTGTATAACATTCAGTCATTGAAAAACACTCATAACACAAACTAATATATTGCTTTGGGGTTAGATCAATTTGTGCGCAATTTCTTTCCCACATTAATTTATCTCTTAACTAAATATTATTTTGAATGGGTGCCTAAATATTACCTTCCAGAATGACCAAAAAGAAGGCAACATAAACGATGTGTGCACAGATGACGAGAACGACGAACTTGAGTATGAGGCGTGGAAGTTGCGGGAGATGAAGAGGATAAAACGGGATAAGGAGGAACGGGAGGCGTAAGTGTTATTAGTATTAATTTGACGTGTCTGTATGTGTGTGTCTATCTGTGACTGTGTGTGTGCGTGTGATCATATTTTTGAACGAATGGATGAATGCCAATGCTTTTTTTTTGTTGAGTTGCAAGTTGCAAAAGTTGTCGCTGAAGCGATAATTAAGAAAACAATAAAATAGTGACATGAATCTGGTCGAGTAGTAGCAGGATTGAGTCTAAGACGGTCTGACTGTAGAAGTGGAATAATCCTACAAGTTCATTTATTCTACTTGCAGGATATATGGGATGAGAACGGGGGGAATTCAGTTGGAAGTAATCCAAAATAATTTACTAATATTTTTACAAAATTAAATACATATTATTAACATGAACAGGATTCGAAAGGTTTGTCTTTTGCTGACGTTGTTCTGCTAGTTTAGGTACTGCGGATTAAATTCACCCGATAAAACATTTAATTATCGATTGAATGTCGATCAAATAAATATATTTAATTCGATAGGATTTGGATATCTTTTTCATTAATTTTATTTTAGTTCGAGTTATTTGAAGATGATAATTCTAGCTTGTAATAATGTTTATGGGATGCCTTATTCCTATGGCACAGATTCTCAATGAAACGAAGTCGCAGGGGCACATGAAATTTGTTGCTTATTTATATCAATATCTATAGCACTAATTTGTATCTGTAGCATAGATACAAAAACTGTTACTGGCGCATCGCTATTTTCGACCGGGACTGTAGGCCACGTGTGCCAGTCTAGTGACTTGTGACTGACCTTTTGTCAATGAGCACTGACGGTATGTTGGCAAGAAAAGGTTAGACGGTAGTAACAATCCGGGCAACCTGTTTTAACTGCATTGGCGTATTGTATTGCAGTGATAAATTACTAAAAAAAAATATTATATTGTCAGTTGTCACCATTGTGCGATAGGTTTTTTTATGGCAAAAGTCCGCGAACAAGCACGCGGCTCTCCTGATGGTATGAGATAACCGTAGCCTATAGATATCATAGATGTTGTAAGTGCGTAGCTTTTTTGTGACCAGGGTGATAGGCCAATTGTGAAAGCCTACAAGCTATTATACCCTCCGGACCGGAACATAACATTGTCATTATGGCGTACGAAATAGGTAAGGCTGTGGATCCCTACAAGGACAATTTGCTGCACAACCTGAAGCCAAGAAAATTGTATGGATTTTTTCTGTATTACAGTGCTGAAAAGGAGTTATTGGCGATTGAACGTATGCGGAACATGACGGAAGAGGAACGACGTATCGAACAAAGGTTGAACCCGAAGGTCGTTACAAACAAATCTGTCAAAGGAAAGTACAAGTTCTTGCAGAAATATTATCACAGGTAATTCAATTAAAGTTATTAAAAAAGGTTTCTTAAATGATATTCTCCATTATAAAATTCTTATTTGATTTCTTCCGAAGTCTCACCAAGACATGATGATGGAATCCCTAGGAAATTGTGGAAAATACTTAACATTTGTGTGATAAAATAGATGATACAATTTTCGAAATGGTCGGTTTTTTACAGCTTTACTCTTCCTAAATTATTTGTATAAGGTTTAAGTACTTATATTGAAGGTAAATATATATTATTTCACTTACAAAATACGAAAGTTTTTGAGGATGGATATACAGATGGATGTCACTCTCTTACGCATAAACCACTAAACAGATTTAAATGGAACTTGAATATGAATAACGCCTAGACTACAATTTATAAAATTTTGTATATTTTGATATGGTTTGATGGAAGTTAAGGCCAAAAAAAGAAAATGTACTATGCTGTAAACATATTTAAGTAACAATATTTGAAATAGATTTTAAATCAAGTGATATATTATTATTAAGAGTCTGCACTTTGTAAAATAATATGTCTTACCCTTTATCGTTTCTCATATTAAGCCTATTCAGGGTCATAACTTTACAAGGTATTTAGTAATTACATTTACAGTTCAAAAACACGTCATAAATATCATTATGGTATTGTATGGTCGCACATCAACTTAAATGCACTTTAAAAAAATATAGATTGTGTTGTTAGAAATTAGAGGCTACAATATAGCTTGTGTAGCCTTTTGTACTATAAATCTAAACTTGAACCGATAAAAAGTTAGGGTTTCAACACCGGTACTTAGAGGTTCTTGCTATTTTGATATATGGCTACGCTATCAACTGTACTTCGTATACTGGTACATTCCCGATACCGATACCAAGCAAGTACCTGTACTAATACCAATAAACTGTACCTAAAAAGGCACCCGTTACATACGAGTTTGACGTTGTTAATTTTTATTTTTAGGTATGTATAATATTAAAATCAGTCAAGTAAGAACAGAAACTTTGTTGGACTGAAAAAAAGTTACGTAATATATTTTCTGGTACCGATATTATGTATATGTAAGACATTTACACATTTACTGTAGTACCCTTGGTACCGGTATCGCTCCGTCGTGCTATTAATATTATCATAATGAAGTTGCACCAAGTGACTTTGGACACATTATACAAATTGATATAATGACAAAACATAATTTATATTATTAATTTAGAAATATGAATTCCACGCAGACGAAGTCCTAGATTCTGCCTAGGACTTCGTCTGCGTGGAATTGATTTCTTTTATTTAGACCTTTTCTGAAATAAAAGTAGCCGAAGTTACTCCTTACATCAGCTGCCAGTGAAAGTCGGTTTAACAATTTTATGCCTGTTGTAGAAAGCGATTCGTTTAATATTATAGACTCCAATTCTATTTATTTGTATGGATTAATGAAATAGTATTATTTAAAGTATTATTATCAGTAAATTGAAGTAGCTTAGCCAATAGCCCTTCTTAAGTGTGTTTTAAAATTTGAAGAGTTTCCTTGACTTCATCCAGATTTCGTCAGGTTATGACATGGTGGCATGGCACCACTAAGGATGTTACTAGAAAATAATTTTCCAAACTGGATTGAAAAAGGGCCTCCAAAGAATTGTGAACTACTTCCTTTTTTCTGATTTAGAATGTAGACCTTATTAGTTTTTAATTTCAATTAATTTACAGAGGTGCATTCTATTTGGATAAAGAGGAAGAGGTGTTCAAGCAAGATTTCTCTGGACCAACGTTGGATGATCACTTCGATAAGACTGTTTTACCTAAGGTTTGTACAAAAAAAATTGCAACAAAGACTATTGGAAAAAAGTTACGTTTGTATCCTTTTTCCAATTGGTAGTTTGGTTCGCGCCATTTTTAAAATACCTACACTGCATCGTTGCATCTGTTTTTTTCTGTCACCTGATTATTGATTTGAGATATCATGATAGTTAAGTTTTTTTGCGCTAATATTTAAAATGTTAATATTATTGAATAAGAAATAGGTAATTAGTGTAATACATCTATGTATTATGAAATTAATTTTGCGTAATTGACAAGCTGCTTTGCTATTTTTTATGGAAAAATATGTTTGTTTGTCATTTTTTCCTATCGCAGTGGAGCAATATGTTTTTTTTTGTGTAGTGATAGAGGGCTGAAAAGTGAAAAAGGTTTTTTTATGGCAAACAAGTAGACGGAATTTCTGATGGTAAGAAATTCACGCCGCCTAAAGACAACCAAGGTGGTAATGGTGCGCTGCCAACCTGAGGCCAGGATCTTAGACCTCGAGCAAAAGTATGTTATGATATTTAAATATGTTGCGCAAGATAAATAATTTGATACGTAGGCTATGTGTAGTGTAGGCAGGAAGTTTTACACTGTAGTTAAAGAAGATTTAAGAGTCTCTTGAAGAGTCTTCCGTCAAAACAACTTGTATTTGACGTCACGTCGTGGTGATTATATTAGCTCAGCGCTGTATGATGCTTCAACCAACGTCTTAAGTTTCAATTTTGATAAACACGCTGAGTTTTTAAGAAAGTCGGTTCTACTCGCTCAGTGCAATATGAGCTGTAACGCTATATGTGAAGTTTAAATTTTGCTCACGTGTTGTACGAAAGTGCGTCTTCTGTACGTACAATTAACCCTGTGTAGGCATTATCTAATTGCAATGCATCATCCCAGGTGATGCAAGTGAAGAAGTTCGGTCGATCGGGGCGCACGAAGTACACGCACCTGGTGGACCAGGACACGACGGAGTTCGACTCGGCCTGGGCGGCGGAGCCCGCGCGCGCGCCGCAGCGCCCGCAGCAGCTGGACCGGCCCTCCGCCAGGAGGAGGCCTCTCTGATCTATACAATAAATACGTACTTACATACTCTGTGCTTTTTATCTCCTGGTCTCAGACCAATTAAATGTATAGACAGGGCAATGCGCACCTAAAGTGAAGCAGGTCATATAGACGACACCTCACTAGTAAAGCGCGATTGAGTGACAACCTACTTACGTTTTCAAAAAGGTCTTCTACAAATTTCACAATGGTTAATAACTCAACTTTATTTCGTAGAGTACAAAACTGTTTGCCACTTCGACAGTGTTGCAAGAATAGCTGATCATATATTTCCCAAAAATTTGGGGAAATTTCGCTTTCAGGAACCAAAATGTTTAAATTTTCTCTTGTGAGATATCGAATAAAAGTGCTTAGTTATTCTAAGTTCAACAAGTTTTAATCTTTAAAAAAGTACTTATTTTAAATTTGGTTGCCTTTAACATAAAAAAAACCTTTTACAAGAATTCTACTTCCACTTAGCGGTCGAGCTCTGAAAACTACATTTTTAAGAGCCCTAACATTAATACAGAGATTAGTAAATATATATTGTCTTTGATTAATATTGTTACATGCTAAGGTTCGACGTTGGAATACCACGTTTTCTTGAATTAGTTAACGACATTTCAACTAGGGACACAAAATTCGGACTATAAAACGTAAAAAAAAAGAAAACAAATCATTAATAAAATTTAGATGTAGTTGTTATCGCTAAAAAGCTGAGCGTCGCCCGACGAAGCGACACGAGACAAAAATCACGTTCTCGATAGTAAGATCAGACAGAGAGAGATAGAGAGAGAGAAAATGGTTTTAAATAAAAGTTTTTAAAAAAATGGGAAAGTGCATCGTCTGTTGGTTCAGTCATGTGGAAAGAATGGCAGATTTCAAATTGATAAAAATATAAAATGAAGACAAAAATATTAAGATAAATTAATAGGGTTTTATTTTGGAGGTCAGACATTTTATTAAAAACTGCTAAAATCGGACTTCCTGTGGTCTCCTGATATATGTTGCACCTCACAACCAAAGGTGGTAAACTTGCGTTGCCAACTCGTCTTGGATGTTAAGTCTCTAGCAAAAATAGGTTTACTAAAGCTAAAACGAAAATGGTGAGTACGGACTTTAGAGCGGCAGAAATAGGCAAGGCTATAGTACCTACCACATCGGGCAACCAAAAACTCTACCATCTAGCCATACCGACGGTGAAAATTAACCAATGTTTGCTACATACGATCTGCTTGGAAGGAAGGAATCTGGACGGTAAATAGTCTTCAAGAGAACCCTGGTACATTACAATGGTTAATTCATGCATTGCATAATACTAAATTAAAATGTTCAAAAACCCTTGGTAAAACATACATCTATAAGAATACAAAACCTATAACTACCATCTTGATTAGCTTTGAAACAAACAACACAGCATCAAAATCGGTCCATGTTTTTATGATAATGGAAGGCAAGCAAGCAGACGGATTTCTTGAAGGTAAGAAATGCACGCCGCCTAGAGACACCAAAGGTGGTAATGGTGCGTTGCCAACCCGCGGCCGGGATGTTAGGCCTCGATTGCAAAAGTAAATTTACCGGCTATCTTACCCTCCAAACCGGAACACGTCAACGGCAAACATTGGACGTTATGGTGGTAGGAATAGGTAAGGTGGTTGTACCAAACCGGGCGAGTCGCTGCGAAACTCTACCACCTAGTAGGATCTCACGGTGGTAGTGACGGTTAGGCTATGCTCACCTTCTACGAGCTGCCTGGGAGGAAGGCAGATGGTCTATTCTGCAAAGGAATCCGGCCCAATACGGGGAATTATTTTCTAATTTGTGTTCTACTCTAAATATAAATCCGAAATTTTTGAAGTGAAAACTCACTTTTTTGGAATGGGTAAAAACTTCTAAACTCGCGTCGGGACACGTGACCCGATCGAAAATTTTGTGCGAATGTTTGTGTTGTCATGTTTGTGTACGATGGCGCAATAAATGAATATTGTATTCTACCACATAAATTATAATACTTTCATACTGATAATTAAAGCAATTCGTGCAAAATTCTGTGTGTCCCGTGAAAAGTGATATAAGTAGACTTATATCGAATTTGATATTATTGTAGCACCTTTATTAGAAAAAAATACTCTATTTTTCTGTCTAAACAACATTTTGATAGGTTTATTACTTTTTGAGATCGTATGATACATCTATGACGAAATGACGTGTTTTAATAGATTTTTTTTTGTGTAAATAAATACATGCAGACATGTATCGTTCACGATAGTTTCGTTATGACATAAATAAAAGTGTCTATTGATGTATCTCAAATCATATCATTATTCACATATATTTATTGCTTTCGAAAATGGTGTAATCTGATGCATGTTTAGTTACATCATTTGACACAAAGTACATTCGAACTTTGCATGGGTACAACTAATATTGTATTATTGCTCACAAACAAAGAAGACTAAAATCTTCTGTGTAAAGTGATTCAAGTGGAATTATATCAATAATTACCAAAAATTTAAAAGGGTTTTGAAAAAATAATATGTGTAAAGTGATCCATGTTGTAAACTCGGGCAAACTGCGGGGCTCGCGGGACGTTACTGCAGGAATGCAGGTGCGCCGGCACCCGCGCGGGGTCAGTTTTACAGAGTACAGTAATAATTCTTATCAGTTTCGCACAAACTACAGGACGAGGTGCCTGCGCGCGCTGCCACACCAATCAAAAATGGCGCACAACGTACGTTTTAGATATATCATTTTACACAAACTTTATTTTCTTTTCTTGTATTGATAATAGCACGGACTTGGATTAATTTAAACTAAACAGATTGCTATAGTTATATCACTTTACACGAAATCTCTTACAATGAAATGAATATTTTTATTTATAATATTTGTGTTGCTTTTTATGTTTTGTGGTGGATTATAATTTAAAATATAAGTTATGATGACTGCTTAACATTGTATTTCTTCTATGACCGGTTGTAAATAGCTATACATTTGTAATGTATTAGTGTTTCCACTGTTAATTCTAATATCTGCAGCACTACAGCGTTCAGCTACATATTTTGAAATAAGATCGATGTATAGTACTATTATATAATATAGTACTATAATATAGTACTATTGCAATTATGCACATCGGCTATATTTTAAATATAAATTAAATATAAAATTCGAATATGTTTCATAGGTATAGATTTGTAATTACATAATTAATCATTTCGCTTAAATTTAGATTAGGTCACCCAATTTAAAAATAAAAGTATAAAGTGTAAAATCGAAGCGCATAATTTAAATAGTAGTACTATAAGTATGTGAAGCTATGTGACATTTATCTATTTAATTTTATTGTTACAGCGTCCTTTGTGTCGGGAAAAACGTATGTTAGACATGATAAACATAAAATTAAATAGTTTTAAAGATAATGATTATGTCGATGAAAATGATTCTGTGGATGACAAATTGATTTCCTTCCTGTCAAAACCTGTCAAATAGAAATAACATATTAGTTGAGCAGAGTAACACTAAAAATTACATATCATTCGACAAAATAAGCGATGACAAGAATAAGCGTTCATCTTCCGATGGTGATTTCGGGTCTTCTAGTAGTGATGAATATATACCAGGTTCTGATGGATATAGCAGTGACAGTTCTTATGAACCCATAAGACGAAAATGGTTCTCGCTATATGGATCTGTACAACAATCACAAGGAAAATCACCTAAAAGAATTTCTGAAAGTTCAGACAATAGTGCCTGCAGCGAAAATAATGCACACATTAGCGAGACTTTAACAGAAAAAAATACGCATACTTATCAGAATAACATGTTATTCTTCAGAAGGCAATAACATAGATTGCAATACTTTACCTGACCAAAATATTAGTGATGAGTGTAGAAATTTACCCGTAGAACCAAATTAGTGTCATGATGAAACACCATCGACATTGTATTCATTTTGGGAAAATAAATCCGTTACTAGAGAAGGCCGTAAGAGAAAAATAAGAGAAGCTAAAAATGAACGAAGATGTGAACGAGTTGCACTAAAGTTGTCCAGAAACAAAGGCGAAGAGTATTTTACGAAGACTGGCAAAATTAAAAAAAACGTAAAGAATTAATTGAACTATCGGACTGTAGAGCTAAATGTAAAGAATAAAATCCCGAAACAGGTACTGGAAAATGTTTTTACAGAATACTGGAACTTAGGCTCATATGAAAGAAGAGCAAATTATATCAGTAATTGTATAACTATTGGCAACAAGAAAGTTTGTAAAGTAGATCCAAAAAAGAGTAGAAAACATACTAACGAATATGTGATAAATTTCGATAACAATGTAAAAAATGTTGTTTAACAACTTTTGATAAAAGTAACAGATTTATCCAAACTATTTGCGAAAAGAAGATTAAATGTGGTAATGTGATATCAAGTGAAAGAGGACGTGCAGCGAGCTACAAAAAGATCAATGATGATCGTTTGGAATTTGCAAGGCAGCATATTTTAACCTAAAAAATTAAACCTTATTGCCATACATTGATAGTAGTTATCATGTTTTTTATAAAAATTTAAAAACAAAGGCAGATATAAGAAATTTTGATCCTGATTTGATCTCTAGTGATAAAGACTAATAATATTTAATTTTAGTTGTAAGTTGTTATGTTTAATATCTTATGCAAGTCGAATTTTATTTTAAGTTAATGTTTTTTTATCACAAGTTTAGTAACTATACTAAATGTGATATTATTAAAAACAAAGTTCCAAAGTTTTAGTAGATTTAAGTCAAGATAAGACAGTTCAAGTTTAATAACGTTTTAATTTTGCTTTAATATCAGTTTACATTTACTTTTCATTAGTTTTTACACAAATAATACTTAGTGAGAATTTAAATAAAGTTATTTTTGTAAATTTTAAAACCTTTTCTCTTTAACCTGTTTCTTGTATCATATTACACCAAACCTAGTCGTAATATAAGTCATCTTATATTATGACACACAAAATGCCACGACCGTTTTTCGACGTTCAAAATAATGTAAAAAACAAAAACATAACTTTTACGGGTTTTCGAGTATGTTGTGCTTTTGCAGAGTAAAAAATATTAAATTTTGTTTTACAGGATTTGATTTATTACATTATAAAACTACTTAACAATGCAACGACATCACCTTTCACCAATGCTTCACACAACGCGTAAAGTGATACAACTCATTTGGAATCAACGTACACGATCATTCAATTGGTGCGTTTTGATACCACAAAAAGTTCTTTATTAATATCTCTTCTTATATTTAACAGATTTAATCACAAACTTAATAGCTTATAACCAAAAAGATATGAAAATAAATTGTGCCACTAACTTTGTAAAATAATGAACTTAACAAACTTTATATTTTTTTTAACACAAAAACTACTCTGCTGTAAAGTTGTCATTTTTGACATGTATCAGTTTTCACAGGACACACAGAATTATTCCTTAACCGTTTCAAAATATCAAAAATGCACAACGTTAATATTCAAGTTTTCACTTCTGCCGGTTATCCCGAAGTGCAAGCCGCCTTTTTTTTAGGACGACGGATGCATGTACATTTACCTATGTTATTACTTTTCTACGTAAACGACAACGAAACCTCTTTCTATGAAATACAATACAGAGACAAATAAATACTATCATTTATGCACAAATATTAATTTCATATCAATAACCTGCATTTGGCTTGACAAAACTCGCTAAAGTAAGACCACGTGACGGCTAGGAACGTCATCATATTATCTGTACAATGAACATTGCTGGTTTACACAGACACGGCCCTAGGGACTTTGCCGCCCTGTGCGATATCGGCGATTCCCATTATTCCCTTTTTTACCCATTCCAAAAAAGTGCGCAACTCCGCTGAATAAGTTTTCACTTTAAAAAATTAGTAACTTTTTTTACCCCTAAAATGTTTAAAAGTTGTAAAATATAACTCGTCAGGGCAACAAACTTAACTAACATTCATACATGCCTACATACAAATTTAGATAGATATATTTTCCATGTGTTGGTCAGAGTCTACCAAGTAGAATTAACAAACAGTCGGGTAAATTTATGTTTTTGGGTGGGACGACTAGTAAATAGTTACATCTATAGCACTATTCTACTATGTTTATGGAGTAGCATTTGCCTAACTACAAACAAAATCTAGTTTCCTGTTTAACTAAAAGCTGTCCAAAATTAATATTAAATCAATAACATGTTACACGTGGACGACGTGGCAGCATGTTATTAGTCAAGGATCTAACTTTAGACAGGGTTTATTTTAGCAATTCTGACGGCATTTGTTAATTCAGAGTGTACAATTATTTGTATTGTATGTATACAACGTATTCACGATTACCCCTAAATAAATTTTTCAGATTCAGCTAATGAATCATATTCTACCATTTCATTACGGGTTTCATTGTCCTGAAAATAATAATTAATCGAATTAATTATTATTAAGCGACTAATGTAGTCACGTTACGACAATAGTCCATTTGATAAAATCCTTCTTTTTAGAGTCTGTTAAAAACCGAGACAAATAGCTCACTATGATTTTAAAGATAATTAGCTTCTTACATTCTTCAAATATTTCCTATTTGATTTGCAAATAAGTAGATAGAACTTTTCAGCTTTAACTTATTCCAGAAATTAAATTTTAAATGATGCAAAAGTTTTAATGTTGGTCTTCCAGTGCATAAAAAGTAGCTAATCAAACTGGTAAGATACTTAGACGTTTAGTGATGTACCTTATATTACGATGAAATGTTTTGTTTAGAAAAATGGAATTTAAACTAGTCGATATAAAATTAAATTTAAATTTCATTAATTAAATTAGTCGCCGAAGACTGGCGACGTGCGGTCATCGTGCCCCTGTATAAAGGCAAGGGTTCACGC
>NJDC01007573.1:0-22898 GCA_002245475.1 Calephelis virginiensis
AGTGTGATCATATTTTAGGAATTAGGGTTTAATAAGTTATTACCTCTATGTATGTTATAACGATAACGACAGCATTTTGGCATTGTGGTGTGTTGATTTCGCGTCTTTCACTTAGTGAGGTGTACTTATTTCCCTGTGAAATTAAACAATGTGCCTAATATATGTAAAAATAATATGTTTTCAACATTACTCTTGTTTTAAAAAAGGCCTATCACCAAAAGATATCCATCAAGATATGTTGAGCACTTTGAGGGAGTCTGCTCCGTCGTATTCCAGTGTCAAGAAGTGGGAAGCTGAGTTTAAGCGCGGTCGTGAGAGCATTAAAGATGATCCTAGGAGCGGAAGGCCTACATCCTCTACCACGAAAGAAAACATCGATAAAATTTGTGATCTCGTACTGGGTGACCGACGTTTGACCATTGGTAAGATAGCTGAGATAACAAACATTAGTTATGGCCGGGTGTAATACATAATAACGAAAGAGCTGGGGTTCCATAAAGTTTCTGCTCGCTGGGTCCCGAGGTTGGTTTCAGCTGAACAAAAACGAGTTCGATACACAATTTCGCGAGACTGTTTGGAACTTTTTGAGACTAATCCCGAGGACTTTTTGTCTAGATTTGTTACTATGGGTGAAAGCTGAGTTCACTACCATACTCCTGAATCAAAGCAACAATCCAAACAGTGGAAAAGATCAGACTCTCCTATACCGAAAAAGGCTAAGGTCGGTTTGTCGACTAACAAATTCATGGCTTCTGTTTTTTGGGATGTGAAGAGCATTATTTTAGTAGATTATTTACCGAAAGGTCAAACTATAAATTCTAGTTATTATTGTAACCTTTACCGAAGACTCCGGGAAGAAATAAAAGAAAAAAGGCCGGGAATGTTGCGTAAGAAAGTTTTGTTTCATCAAAAAAATGCACGTGTTCACACTTCGGTTGTAACAATGTCTGTAATCCATGATTGTGGCTACGAACTGCTGCCCCACCCACCTTATTCGCCGGATTTAACCCCCTCGGATTATCATTTATTTCCAAATTTAAAAAAACACTTGGGTGGCTCGAAATTTTCGACCAAAGATGAGGTGATAGTCGCAGTAAACGACTATTTCGCCGACCTTGCAGAATCTTTTTTTTCGAGGGGATAAACAAGTTGCAGGTCAGGTGGAAGAAGTGTGTTGAGCTAGATGGAGACTATGTCGAAAAATAAAAATAAATTTAGACCCACTTTTCTTTCATTTTCTTGGTCAGGCTTAGAACTTTTGGATCCACCCTCGTACATAAACTCACACGAAGGCAAAGCCACCGAGTCTAAAATATATTATAATGCTACGTGTACGAGTAGTTAAACGATCGATATTAAGTAGATAGGTACCTACTAGTTTGTTGGTATTTCTGTTTAATAGTAAAATATTAGTCGGTAGGTGCTTACCTTTGGACATCGCTATCTACTAACAATGGCAGTTTTGTAAGTCAGATCAGTCAAAAACACTCATAAAAGTAAGTACCTTTTATAATTATATTTTAATTTATTTAGGAGGATATCCAGGTAACTTATAAAAAAATATTTCTAAGGTAAACGTTAAGAGATATCACCGGTGTATGTTAACACCGGGAAATCCCAGAACATAGATAATAAATAAATAAATATCCCTGGACAAGTTACACAAATTGAATCTATCCCCAAAGTAAGCAAATTATATGCTTGTGTTATGGGTGTTAGTCAACGAAACTAATACATAGAAATACTTAAATAGATACCAGAATAAATTTAATAAACACTCAGACCCAAACGGAAATGCAGACATCTAAATGTTCATCACACAAATGCCTGCCCCCGTCGGGAATCGAACCCGAGCCTCGCGGTTGGCTGATGTAGTTAGGCGACTAGGCTAGCCACTCGACCAACGAGGCGGTCAATGCGTATTACGTACCACTGACTAAAACCTAACACTGACTGTCGCAAATTTTAGTTAATGGTAAGTACGTAACGTAATAGCATGTAATCTATGATCGGGGATTCCCCGTTATATGTGTTTAATAACGAATTGGAAATTGCGTGGCAATATGTGGTTGACTGGCATTCATTTAGCTTCGGAGTGTTTGTATTAGTGGTATAATAAAGAAGTGTTGCTATTTTTTAAGTGAGTTTGAGACAAAAATGGGTCGTGATAAGGACACTACAGTATGAAATTCGTTTGAATAACAGTGTCTTTTGTAAATATTGTAACAAAATGTTTCGATACGCGAATGTTACTCGTATGCGGTCTCATATTGCAAATTGCACGAAATGTCCACAAGATTCATATTTTGTGGACATTTCGTTCGGTTTCGGACAATTTTAAATGTTAGCTTGACAAAAGAAGCCGATTCGTGCATAAACTTGCATTCTACTTCTTCCGCTGCGCCGATAAATCCGATAAATTGATCGCCTTAGCAACTACAGTATCAGGATCTCCTATCTCTTGGGTAGAACATGCATTATGGAAAAAACTATTTTCTGCTTTAGTGCCATCCTACACATTACCAACACGAAAAACATTAACAAATTACGTGGATAACATTTACGATGAAATGAAAAAGAGTCAAGATATTAATTTAAAATCTCTTTCGATACTGCATCTTCAGCTAGATGGCTGGTCCAATATAAAAAATGAAGGTATTATACATTTTTTAGTCTCCACGCCTGCTCCTTTACTCGTAGACTTTGTAAACACGCTGGATAATCGTCATACATCAGAATACTTGACCACAGAGATTTTTAAAGTGATGAATGATAAATATTGGCCCCGAAAAGTTCTTTGTGTTAATAGGTGATAACGCAAATAATGTTCAAAGAGCTCTGTTGAATGTGAAAGAATTATATCCACATGTAATCACATTACGTTGCACAGCACATACATTAAATTTATTGGCGGATGACGTTCTAAAGATTAATGTGATTAAAACTATAATTAAAATGATAGTCGATGTAGTAAAGGAAATAAAATACAGTCACGTACTCTCGTCACTTTTTACGAAAATTTCAATTGAAAAGAACTGCAACAAAAAATTGAAGCTACCTGTTAAAACTAGATGGAGCAGTGTACATGAAACGCTGCAAGTGATGAAATTTGTCAAACCAGCAATGCAAACGTTGGCGGTGCATGAACGAGCACAGTTGTCGTCAGAAAACAAATCACATTTATTAGATGAAAGATTTTGGACATTAACAAATGAAGTTGCTGCAATTGTAGAACCAATCGCTGTTAGCATCTACCAACTAGAAAAAAATATTTTAATTCAGAAAACAGTTTCAGTATGGAATACCTTAAAATTAAAAATAACAGAAGTTTTTGCTCACACTAATATTATCAATGAAGAAGGAAAAGCAAACTCTGCTTGACAAAGTTGAATCCAGAAAAGGAACAGTTTTAAAACCTATCCATTTTGATGCATGTTTGCTAGATCCTAAGATCTGTGGTGATAACTTAAGTAGTGAAGAAGATGCTGCAGCAATGAATTTTATCGACGAACTAGCAACGTACTTAAATATTGATAACATAATGGCGGAAGTTTCCGATTTTAAATCAAAATCTACCTTTTGGAGTCAAAGATTTGTGTGGTCGCCAGTAATTAATGTCAACCCCCTTTCTTGGTGGCAACGCATATGTAAATTAACGAAACTGAAAAAAGTGGCTGAAGTTATCTTCACGGCTCCTGTAACGTCTGCCGCATGTGAACGTTCTTTTAGTACAATAAGTGAAATTCACACAAAGAAGCGTAATAGACTGCTGACGGAGCGAGCTGAAAAAATGGCTTTTATTGCTTGTAACTGGAATATGGAAAATAGAAATAATGATGATTTGTTTATTTACAATAATCAAGATGACGATATCAGTCCACCAACTGAAGATTTACTGTTTGTAGATGCAGATAATGTACACTATGTTAATGACGAATTCTTTTATGATGATCATGGTTCAGATTTGGATTCAGACTAAACATGAGTGACGTAATTATATATGTTTATGTGTAAAATAAACCATTGTCCATGAATCTGTATTAAAATATAACTTTGCACATTTGTTTTTTTTTTAAAATTACATGTAAAGCCATTAAATCCTTTGAATTTCAACTTATTATGAACTATATTTTATAAACTATCTAATAATTTCGATAAAAAGATATATTTCCATTATTTTTCAAATTTTTCAATTTTTCAGAAAAATAAATTGAAAAATTTCCGAGTTTTGAATTTTTTCGGACAATTACCCATCACTATTCCGTATAATCTGATTTCTACTCGTAATGCAACAATTACACTTGGTAGTCAGATAACCGTCTTACTTTATTTTGATTTTTTTTGTATCACACCATTTATTTGTGTGATATGATTCTGATATTACGACAAACTAATACTTGCACTATGAAAAATGTAGACTGTCGCCGTCTGTCTCACCTTTGTGATTATACAAGAATAAAAACCTAAACATCGATACTAACCCTTAAATGTCTTTATTTTAAGATCGCCTCTGTTGTCTAGCGGTTCAGACATTGGACTTGACGAGAATTGGGTTTTTCAAATTTTCTAATAAAAAAACATTGTTGCTAGGGATTGGATATGTGCCGGGTTGGCGATAGGCTTGCCACCTATCACAATGTGGGACTTAGTGTCTTCGGCTAGTCGTGGGTGCCCTGGTTTTGCCTCTGCTGTCTTCGGGGATATGGGCGTGAAGATACTATACAATTTAATAATCAGGAATTTATTTGCCATCCTTGTTGGGAACGCAAAGCCTATCTGCTGCGAAACCGTCGAACAAAATCATTCTCAGAAGGTAGCCCCGAATGGCGACCTGCAGTACAACCTGCTCAGGACTTGCAGAATAACCTGCGCAAGAACAACACCCTAGACTACAATCTACGATACATATATTGCATGAAATGAAACACAAAATCAATGAAAACATATGAAAATACGTCTGTTACATAAAAACTACCTATTATGTAACGCCTGCTGCACGAATATTCCAAGAACATCTGGAATTGAACGACTTTGATGTTTTATTGTCAGTAAACAACGTCAGCCAGAAATTCAACGAGTACCAAATTATGGACATGACGAATATTTTAAAATCTGCTCATCAGGTCATCGGAGGACTCAATTTTGAAAATATAGACAATGTGGATCCTAATAAAGTAAATCTGTTGACGGTTAGTTGTCAAACCATATTTTTTTTATCCGCTTACGACTGCCATTTTGTATTATATGTTTTCCAAGTTTAGACGCAAAAGTATTTATTAATTTTAATTAAATATTTTTTTGTTTACCTTACAGATTCTGTAATAAATGTTAAGCAGTTTACTAAAAGATCATTATTTAACATCTTGTATGACTTTAAAGGGGAAAAATGGAACTAAAGATTTCATTATTAGAAGAAAGACTTCTAACGTCTGTTAATTGTCCTGAAAGTGTAAAAAAAAATTTAGTTCCCGCATTAATATATTTCAAGACTGATTTCATAACGAAATAGAAAGTGCTGTCTACAACGAAGAACGTTTTATAAAAACCAATGATTAATGGCCCTTACCTTCAATTAAGTTTACCTTATTGGCACGAAATTCTCTCACAGAAACCAGGAAGACCATCCAAAACATTTTAAGATCTCTGTGACCATAGTAAACGACGAATAACTAAAGACTTACGGGAGCAAGTACCTGTCGAACAATTGACGTATGCAGCTGGCGTGAGCCAACATACTTCAGGAAATACTGACGCGTCGAAAAGCATAAAGGAAATTGTTACCTCACCGACCAGCGCCTAGAATCCGCAAATCAATTACTTTTTCCGATAAGCAAATTATTATGAAGAAATATACACCTGCCGAAGCACTAGAAATCTTTGTTGAAGGTGACTTTACTAGAAGACAGTGGGATGTAATACACACATCAAATAAAAACGTTTATACTTGCTATTCACTCATACAAAAGCCTAAAAAAGAAGTGTTATCCTGATAAAGAATCTGTGCTTGTGACCAAAACATCTTCTGATATTCGACTTCAAGCTTTACTTGACCACACTGGATTGCGCCTGCATAAATATTTAGAAAATGTAGAAACGCGCTCAGAAAAATAAAAGCAAAATCTGACTTTAAATTCTAAATGGGGATGTGATTGGTCACAACAAACCCAATATAAACAAAAATTTCTAAATAGCACTGACAGTGATGCAAATATCTTCCAGAGTTCAATGGTACCTTTTAGATAATGTAATGGTACCTTTTTAATGTAATTGTGTACGGGTCAGCCCCAGAATGGGGAGAGTGTTCTCTAGGGACATGTAGGAAGAATTTGTAGGGAGCGAAGAGAATGTGCGCTTGAGTAGAACATAGACACGTTCCCAGCGCATCTCCCGCGATTCGGCTACGACGCGGTCCGTATGACCGAGAGGTCGGTAGGGCCATGGGTGGTGGTGGGTACCTTTTAGATTTGTTGTTATTGATGGAGAATAAGACAAAGTTATCGGGCAAAACCCAGTCCCTTCATCAGTGAGATTCTGTAGACCCATTCGCATAAGATTTATAAGTGAAACAAAAGACATACCCAAAGAAGAAATTTCGTACATTGAAAACCAAATACTTGCCCTATTGATTTATGGACAAATCCATAAAAATAAAATATGAAATCATTCTTACAATATATTTGATATTTTCCATCGTCGGCGCTTGGTAAAACTTCCAAATATTAAAGTTTAAAGTTTAAGTTTTAGCCCTGATGATGCTGTATAAGCGAAACCGGTAGGCTACTCATTACAAAGTAATAAATTATAAGTGATAAGTAAAACAGTACAAGTGTTTCTTTCTTTAAAAATATGAACATTCTTACAATGATTGACGATAAGGTCTGTAATGCGACAACTGATCTAAAATGAGGTGTTACATTTGCGGTTAGATATCGAAAGATATTATTAAATTGATACGTAAAGATATCAAAAAAGAAAACCTCAAATTTGGTCTTTATCCTTCACGCCAGAATACGATTTTTTGTATGCCCATGAAACTGCTGCATTAATGTACACCAAGTTATATGCTTGGCACCCTATGTCGCCAACAATACACAACGTTTTAATACATGGGGCTCAAGTCATCTCACATGCGATTTTAGCTATAGGCTAATTGTCGGAAGAAGCAGCTGAAGCCAGAAATAAGCACTATCCTCAATACAGAATGAATTTTGCACGAAAATTCCCTCGGATTGATTGTAATAGAGACGTTCTATATAGACTTTGTTCCGGCCCATATTGGAGCAGTAGCAGACCAAGACCGCATAAAAAAAGAAGCCATTTTCACATGAAGAACATGAAGACGAAGAAGCCAAAGATTGTGAAAAAAAATAGTACGATCAAAAATAAAACATTCTGTACTTTGGGAATAATTTAAATAAAGCTTATTTATGATCATTTTTTTATGATATTGGAAGGCAAAAAAGCAGACGGATTTCCTGATGGTAAGAAATTCACACCGCCTCGAGACACCAAAAGTGTAAATGGTGCGTTGCCAACCTTAGGCCAGGATATTAGGACTCGAAAAAAGTAGGTTTACAGTCTACCTTATTCTCTGAACCGGAACACGTCAACGGCAAGTGCTGACATTATGGCAGCAGGAATAGGTAAGACGGTGGTATCATTCCGGGCGAGTCGCTGCGAGACTTTACCATCTAGTAAGATGTCACGGTGTTAGTGGCGGTAAGCCTATACTCGCATTTTACGAGCTGCCTGGCATAGGAAGGCAGATAGTCTATTCTGCAAAGGAGCCCGGACCAACATGGGGAAAATACACATACAGAGTGTTTAATTCCTGTTCACAATAAATAATCCCATCGAGTATTTTGTCCGGTTTTATTACCTACACTAGTGTTTCGCACGGCGCGGGCATCTTCGCAGCCCGCGTTGAACAGCATGATCCGCCCGCCCATGTGGCTGGTGATGCAGTTTGGCTGAAGATTGTGACACTTGTCAGTTTTATTATCTTTGAGAAAAGAATGGTGAATTGTTGCAATTGCTTGAAAGGACGTAATCAGTTATAGTTCGAACTCGCCCTTTGTCAAACTACACATATCGCGTGCTGCGCGAGCAGCTGATCTTTGCAGTTTAACTAAAGCACATCAAAAAGAGAGATGTCGTAAGTTAAATGTGTGAGAGTATATCGTCGCTTATATTACAACACCGCGAATATGCATTTTCGCTACTTTACGTTTGTAGATTCGCGGTGTTTATGTCAGAAATCGACAAATTACAACATTCGCGGTGATAAAATTTTTGAAATTACGGCCTCTTATTGGCCGCTTTATTAGGATGTTATTGATCAAAAAGGCGTAGAGTTTATTTCTTTACTCTGTCATTTAAAAAAAAACGTAACGTAAAAATGTATATTCGCGGTGTTGTAATATAAGCGACGATATTTGTCTGTCTGTGACATCAAAACTTTTGAAAGGTCCTTCCGTTTGTTGGGGGTTCATTAAAAATAATTATATAATTGAAGTGCAGCAAAACTCCAGTTTTATTTTCACGTCGCGATTTAATCATTTTTAAAAGGTAGCTAATGTTATAAAGAACCTATTATATATGTTTAATTCCGAGTTCGTTCCGTGTAAAATTTGTCAATATCCGACAAGCGGTTTAGAGTTATACATGAAAATGTATGCATTATTAATATTAATTACAACTCAAAAACCACTCGATAGATCGTGATAGTTTATGTGGGATCACCTTGAAATCATAACCTACCTCTCGAAAAAATAACACTAAAAGTCGTATCATGATCGCGTAACAAAAATACGAAAAAACAACATAAAAACGAATTAAGAATGTCCTTTTTTGTTGTTGAGTAAAACGGAGTGCGAAGGCTATCGCTCTAATGTATTCCAAAGTTAACAAGACAACATAATTCGTGAGATGGCGTCGCATTGGTATTTTTCATTAAGTCCCCTTGCTCGGAGGAAATGCCAACCACTCACGCCCACGGCCCCACATTACAGACCGGCTAGGGTTGTCAATATGTTCAGTCCTTAAAGGCTATTTGACAGCGCAAAAAGTATGAATATTTACTAAAGTAAATTGAAAATTATACTTAATTTATTTTAGAATCCATAAATAAAAACGTGGATTTCGAAACGGTTGTCATGCGACACAAAAAAATCCTGGGTATAATTTTTTTTGACAAAGTATAATTGTTTCATGGGGTATCAAGAAGAAGAGAGGAATCAATTAGTAACTACTAGACCGATTTTAAATAATCTTTTAACATTACAAGCAGATATTATATATGATAATAAACACAAGTTTCGTTATTTCTATGAAACATTAGAAATTTGTCCGTGCGAAGCCGGGACGGCCTGCTAGTAAATGTATAGCCATGAAAGCCATGAGAGTTATAAGGGCAATTTATAACCAAGGCCCAAACCCCTGAGAGAAAAATTCAAAGAAATCAAAATTCTAACTTTAGCATCCCAGTATATCTTTGAAAATTTAATATATATTCACAGAAATTTAAGTTCATTTAAAAGAAATTGTGATATACACTGTGTCAATACAAGGAATAAAAATAATCTTGCTGTGCATGTGTCTCGTCTCCACAGAGTAAGCCATTCTTTCATGGGCCTATGTATACAGTTCTACAATAAACTTCCCAATTATATGAAAAAACTTCCAATTAATAAACGTGTTAAATGTAAATTAAATCAAAAGGGTTATTATAACATTGCTGAATATTTAGCAGATAAGACTGCTTGGGATTAATTGCTCCTCATGCCAATCTCATATAATGTATCATTACATAAATTATTGTAAATATATTGTAAACTAAGAAAAAAAGACAAGCCCGCTGAGTTTCATGCCGGAACTTCTCAGTGTGCGGCCGCGTTCCGATCCGGTGGTAGATTTATTATTATATAGACCCGTCACAAGTGCCTCTTGTAGGTTTATGTGAAATGAAGATGATTTATTATTATTATTGTTATTATAAAGTCGGCTGGCACGCTTGCGTATTTACCAACTTATAATAAAGAAGGTTGTAAGTTAGACACCTACGTAGTTTTTTTTATGTATGTTAGGCAATTTCTCCGTCATTTCCGAACCGATTTCACAACTTTTTTTAATTTGAAAGAGCGTCCCTACTTCCAAGGTAGTCCCACTGCCAGCTAGTCTGGAATCTGTAACTTACAATGGAATCTCAAGGAAAATACTTAATTTTTGTATTGATAATGAAACAGTATGAATAAATTGTAAACGAATTCATTTTTTTTTTGCAATTTTACTGCGTTTAAATTATTAATCTATAAATGTAAGGTATCCACTATCCATCTATATAAAAATAAAAATATATAAAAATGAATCCCCATTTCGCGTCGTCATCGCATCACGCCTGAACGGGTGGTCCAAATTAGTTAATTATTTTCAGATGTATTGGTTATTGTGGTTATTGTGAGCAGCAGGTTCGAGGGAAACGGGGAAAATTGCAGGGAAACTAGTAAAACTAATTTAATTTGTCTTATACAAACTTTTAGAAGGTGTTAATATTAAGCGATACGAAGTTCGCCCGGTTGGCTATCGCATATATAATAAAAGCGATATGCGAGTCGGAGAGTTCCGTAGTAGCAAGTATCATGTTATAAAAACCCTTAAAAATTAAAAAAAATGCAAGAATTTCTTTCAATTCATGCATTTCATTTACAGTGGTTGCAGTTTCACGAATTGCACCTTACCTTACGGATGCGAATCTAAACTGCGTAAAGCCAAAGTTAATGTTTTTCTATTTTATTTTCTACAATCACGGAAAGTCTACATAAAGGACTGCGTTAATTGTTTTTAACTTACGTAACATGCAAAATATTTTCTCGGCAGAATAAAAGATAGATAATTCTTTTACCAAGGTTTACATGTGCATGTAAACAATCTGTGGTGTAACGCTCGCTTACCGCATTCGTAAGAGTGGGATTGAAAGAAAATGATGGTGTTAAAATGTGAAAGGGCATGCTCCGCTGGTTCGGTCATGTGGAAAGAATGACAGATGAAAGATTGACAAAGCAGATATACAATGCTAATGTGGATGGATGTAGGTACCCGGAGAGACCAAGGCTGACATTTTACAATCAGATCAATCGGATATTATTGGAAGGTGGTGTCAAGAGTCACCGAAACCGGCGCGTTTGTATGAAAAGGGTTATGAATGTGAAGGAAGCAAGACAGGTTTGTCAAAATGTGAGGTCTGGCACTCGATACTCTCTGCCTACCCCGTAAGGGACTTGGCCTGAAGATATGTATGTGTGTACATGTGCATGTAATAAAACTAAAGAAAAAATATTTTTGTACATTCATATAGTATTAATCGTAAAATTAAACATTACCATTAGGCCCGACAAAATTTATCCGTAATGTATTTAAAAATAATCTCGATTAAGTCAGTTTTCAGAAGCTTGTCATACATGTATCGTCCTCTTATCGTCAAGATTCAAGAATAAAAAAAGACAAATACTTACCCCCTTACTAACGAAACTTCACTTTTGCAAACAAAAATTGAAGTTAAACTCCAGATCAACTGGCGCGTAAATTTTGTTAGTAGGGGCTAAATATTTAATAATTTTATACAACTAACAGATTATATGGAGGGAACTGTAATGTGGTCATATGCGTTTTCCTGTGGCTGACACAGCAGGAAATTGTCTTTTGTTTTGAACCATGGATTTTCCAATCCGAAGGATCGGTAAAATTTTAGAAAATTCAGCTCCTAAGATTTAACATTAGTACTGTTTATAATGTAACCTGTGACTCTAGACGACTGAATATACTTGAGAACAGAGTTCTCGCATTTCATTATTTCCCTGCATAAGATTGAGCAACAGCAAAACGAGCCAAATAGAATAGCTGACTATCGAATCTTCAAAGAATTGTCTGCTGCATGGCCACAAGTACGTCATTTCCCACACAAGCGCTGGAGGCGATTCTTAACTTGCACCCTCTACTCATTCACGTACAGCGTAAACTAGCAGACAATACTGGCTTAACGGAGTACCGAAATCCATCCAATCAGGGGACGTGGTTTACTGACGGGTCAAGAGAAGATGAAAAATCGGGTGCAATCTGCCAACGGTCGTTATTCAGCGTGCACGTGAACTTGGCAAACCCAAGCATACCAGGCCCAAGCATATGCTGTCTTTAAGTTTGCTGAAGAAATCCTAAGCCGCTCCTACTTTCATAAGCGCATCGTAAGACCGTTTTCACATTACCCGATACGATGTCGGTGTCGGACGACGGGTGCCGACATTCGATAGCCGACAACATGTGATATTTTCACATATTTCCGACAAAATCGTATAAACGTATAAAAACTATACTAAAATGCTTTATTTGCTATATCTATTACATTTGATTGATTTTTTTACTTTTTTATTACATTTAAGAGGCAAAAAAAGATTTGTCAATATTTGGTAGCATTTGAATTAATTTCTACCAATTGAATTAATGTAATTATACCGTATTTAAATGATGACGACGCCGTGATAACAACCAAATTAGTAAACATGCTCAAAACGGCCGCTGCGTATGGGGCTCTACGCACGCAGAGACAATACGCACACATACAAACATTATAGCCCGCCGGCCACGGGCGCCCGATGGTGCCGCTAGCATATTGGTGTCGACTTCGATATCCGATATCGGGCAGGACAATATGAAAAACAGGTAGATATTTCATACATTTTACTTATCCCGATATCGGATCGGTGTCCAACACCGATGTCGGATCGGATAATGTGAAAACGCTCTTATACTGTCGGATAGTCAGGCAGCTTTGAAATCACCGCAATTATTCAAGTTCGACTCCAAAGTCAAAGCTCACTTTTGAATGTATTCAAATATTAAATAAATTAAGGATAAGGATAGGTACACACAGGTGTAAAAGGAAATGAATCTGAAGACGAGCTGGCAAAAATGAGATGACTCAGATGCACTCCCCACAGGACCTGAACGGAAGGGATTGTCAAAAGCACTTCTAGAAGCTTGCTCGAGATTTAGATCCAGCAGGAAAGCGTGTAAAACTGAATGAAAGCTATGGGCCAACAGCACGCTAAAACACTCGTCACATTGTTTTGCACCAAATTCACATCAATTGCAAAGAACATGCAACAAAAAGAGCGCAGGATCTTGGTCCGAGCGTTACAAGACACTGCCGACTAAACAAACATTTAAATAATAGCACAACTAACAGAGAAACCTGACTGTAGATCTTGCTTGAAAGCAGAAGAAACGGTAATTCACATAATCTGTTATTGCAGAGCACTTCACCAAGCAAGAAGTAGACTTCTGGGTAAGCACAAAATAAATCCCCAGGATATTATGCTGATAAATCCCGAGTGCATTATACAGTTCCTGGAGACTAGGGGCCTTGTGGAACTTAAGTTTAAGTATCTTAACGCCCATATCCCTGAACAGTTAGGCAGAGAAACAACTAAGTCCCACAATGTGATAGGTGGGCACATATCCTATAATTCCAGACGTTATTTTTATTAAAAAAATGAAAATATACCATATCTAACTTTTTGGTGTCCGACCCGGGATTGAACCGGGGACCTCAAGAAGTCAAGCTTGTTTGACCAGTACCATAGAGGCGATGTACTGCAGAAATTATGTAAGCTTAATGAGTAAGAGGTGTATAGATCTATCAAGATTGCAGTGTTCCCGGGATTATTTGACCCGTACTCATAATTAAAATAATACGTGGAAGTTTCAAGTCCGAAGTTAAAAAAAAATATGCATGGAAGCATGTGATGAAACACTCATTTACCAGCCATTTTTAATCACAATCACAATGATACAAAATTATGAAAATAACACAATAGCTCATAATAGGACACTGTCAAATGAACAAGCAACCTCAGAACACTGACGTCGCAGATAGCCCGTTGTGCTGAGCATGTCTCACAGTTGATGAAACCCCATACCATATTCACACCAATTATGAGAAACTGGCAGAACTCCAGAAATCAATCCTGGGTGTACCAATAAAATTAGAAAACATAATAAAGAAAGACGAACACAGACGAAACATTAGGATTTAAGGCATCAAGGTATATGAGCAATCTCACAGACCCACATATAATGTAGATAGATCAATCAAAACCAGAATTGCTAAAACTATGATGTTGGTATTGCTAGCAGAATATTTGGAATTTCAACGTTAATTACTCGAGTGACCAGGGCTTGAAACCGGTTTCAAAAATACCGGTTAATAAAGGTTTTTAAACGGTTTCGGCAATGGGTTTCGTTCCGAGCGCAACTGCAATGAGAGTCCTATCGAAGACCTTTATTAACCGGTTTTATTCATACCTACTTGCCACCGCTCCTTTTTCCAGTTGTTTTATTAATTATTATCAGAGTTCAGGATCGAAACATAACATTGTTATCATGGCGATACACGTTGTGTTATTTGGCCGTAGTTGCGGGTATCTTGTTTCATGAGTCTTTTGGATAGTTTAAGCTTATTCACACCTCACATTCAGACTCCACTCAGTTTCTGTATTTTAGTTTTTCAATGATAAAATTAAAAGGGAAAAGTCCATAGAAACCCTGAAGTTTTTAAACTGCAAACATTTTTATATTACAATCTATGGAACATAATATAAAAATCCAGTAAAATGCCAATATCACATCATTATAAGTATTATGTATTCTATGATTTCTAAATTATTTTTTATTTGGGTTATCACTGAATTTTAGCATTCATTTTTGGACGTTTTTAAGTTTTCTGTAGTTATAAGTGTTATTAATAAAAATACCAAACACCAAAAGCGCAGGACTCCGAAGACATTGAATTTAAAAATTTTAACTTAGGGTTGCCAAACACTGTGTACATGAGTTTACTTCGAAAAATCGTCTCTTTAATAGCAAAGTTAGGAAAGTATTTTTTAATAATATAACATTCGTTTTAGTCACAGTAATCAGTAACAATGAAATTAAAAAACCGCAGTGAAATATAAACTCATTGTTTTCATTTCGGGTTTTCTGTATATATAATAATATTTAACCCGTAAATGCCAAAAAAGTCGGACGTTTTGTTGAAATATTTATCTTAAGCACAACAATTAATGCTACGAAAAAAAAAAACACAGGACTTCTGAAATAAAAACTTTTTAAAATGTTTATGTGTAATTTCGGGGTTTCTCTGTGGTCTAGCGGTTCAGTTGTTGGACTTGACTGCATGAGGTCCCGGGTTCGAATCCCGGGTCGGGCAACAAGAAGAAAAATGGGTTTTTCCAATTTTCTAACAAAAAAAAAGTTGCTCGGGATTGGATTTGTGCCCGGTTGTCGATAGGCTTGCCACCTATCACATTGTGATACATAGTGTCTTCGGCTAGTCGTGGGTACCCTGGTTGTACCTCTGCCTCCCTCTTCGGGGATAGGGGCATGAAGATACTTTTTTTTTCATAAATATTTCTCGTTAACGCCTATAAAGTCGCATTTACCTGTGATATATTTATGTTAAACACATAATTGAGCGCAACTTGAAAAGAAATCAACATAAAAAAGCACAGATCGTGTGAGAAATTTTAAATTTAAATTTTCTGTGATTTCATAGATAGTGTCACTTGACTTAACAGGCATAGATGATGCCTATAAAGTGGCATTCACCTTTGGTATATCTATGTTGAGTACAACATAAAGTACAACTGAGAAAAAAAATACAGTAAAAAACAAAGTACGTCTGAGATATTTTATTTTAAGGTGTAATTTCGGGTTTTGACGTCTGAGATATTTTATTTTAAGGTGTAATTTCGGGTTTTGATTAATTTCGGGTTGGCATAAAAAATGTCTTGTAAACGCCTCTAAATTCGCATTATTTTCTAAATATATTTGTGTTCAGAATAACAATGAGTGCTCTTATAAAACATCGCATTAAATGATACGAGATTTCATAGATATTATTTAATTTTAGCATTTCGGGATTTTGGTAATACGAGGGTAATCCAAAAGTTCGTGGCCTAACCTACATGGAGCTATGACATCTTTTTAAAATCTACCGTCATTTGTTAGTATGTGTCATATTGATTTATTGTGCGCAGTTTCATTCCGATACTGCACAATATAAATTTTCTGTGATTATTCGTTTGAAGCAATCAGACGCAATTTTCAATAATGGAGAAAATTGAACACCGTGCAGTCATTAAGTACCTCAATAAAAAAGGCCTATCACCAAAATACATCCATCAAGATATGGTGACTTTGGGGGAGTATGCTCCATCGTATTCCAGTGTCAAGAAGTGGGTAGCTGAGTTTAAGCGCAGTCGTGAGAGCATTAAAGATAATCCTAGGAGTGGAAGGCCTACGTCCTCTACCACGAAAGAAAACATCGATAAAATTTGTGATCTCGTACTGGGTGACCGACGTTTGACCATTGGTAAGATAGCTGAGATAACAAACATTAGTTATGGCCGGGTGCAACACATAATAACGGAAGAGTTGGGGTTCCATAAGGTTTCTGCTCGCTGGGTTCCGAGGTTGCTTTCAGCTGAACAAAAACGAGTTCGATACACAATTTCGCGAGACTGTTTGGAACTTTTTGAAACTGATCCCGAGGACTTTTTGTCTAGATTCGTTACCATGGATGAAAGCTGGGTTCACCACTATGCTCCTGAATCAAAGCAACAATCCAAACAGTGGAAAAGATCAGACTCTCCTACACCGAAAAAGGCTAAGGTCGTTTTGTCGACTAACAAAGTCATGGCCTCTGTTTTTTGGGATGCGAAGGGCATTATTTTTGTAGATTATTTACCGAAAGGTATAAATAGGCTATAAATTCTAGTTATTATGAAACAATGTCTGTAATCCATGATTGTGGCTACGAATTGCTGCCCCACCCACCTTATTCGCCGGATTTAGCCCTTTCGGATTATCATTTATTTCCAAATTTAAAAAAACACTTGGGTGGCTCGAATATTTCGACCTAAGATGAGGTGATAGTCGCAGTAAACTACTATTTCGCCGACCTTCCGGAATTTTTTTTCGAGGGGATAAACAAGTTGCAGGTCAGGTGGAAGAAGAAGCTAGATGGAGACTATGTCGAAAAATAAAAATAAATTTAGACCCACTTTTCTTTCATATTCTTGGTCGGGCTTAGAACTTTTGGATCCACCCTCGTATCATGAATGTTTTTACGCAAACTCGCAAAAACCAAGAAAAGTCACAGTAAAAAGATACAAGAATTAGACAACAATTAAATGATAACGTAAAATAATGTAATTTCGGGTTTCATCTGATAACAAAAATAAGTTTATTTATTTAAAATGTATGCACTATAATGTACAAAGGCGGACTTAATGCTACACGGCATTCTCTACCAGTCAGTTCAACTTTATTGGAAAAAATAATTAAATGGGGTGCATTGAAAAAAGGTTTTATGTCCTAAACACCTATAAAGTCGCATTTTTAAATGTTTGTGTTAAGGTTAACAATGAGTACAAATACGAAAAGTAAGTAGAAAATGCAGGACCTCTGAGATAATAATTATTTTTTATGTCATTTCGGGTTTTCTGTGATTTAATAAATAATTTTCATCTCGTACCTAGTTACCAAAAATTTCTCTCCTCAAATATCGAGATCACTCACGTAAGTTTGTTGTTTGCAGCAAAATTGCCTTTTCGTGTTTTTACTGAAAACTAAAAAATATTAACTAGGCTCTATTTAATACATTAGAACTGAAAAATATCGATTTTTTTTAGCAAGTGCTTATGCAAAAAATGTACTGAAATATAGTATTGATCTTTGTAATGCTCTATACTTTAATAACGTGGGAGGTATCAATATTTATTTTGAACGCAACAATGAGTAAAACTAGAATGAAAATAACAATAAATTATACAGAACTTATTTTTACGTGTAATTTTTGGGTTTTCTGTGACTTCTAAGTATTTTTATTTCGTAAATAAAGTCGTAATTATCGTTATTATATTTATGTAAGACAAAGCAACAAATGCAACTAGGAAAAAAAATTTAGCAAAGAAACTTAGAACTTCTCAGATAGTAGTTTATTCTATATGTCACTTGCCGACCCCCTGAACTTCGTACTGCTTGACAGCTACTAAACTTTTGTATCAAAAAATAAATAACTGTTTTTCCTATTTCCACTACAATTTGTCTGATTTTCTCTTTGATTGAACCTTCTCCTGACAATAACTAACTACAAAAAAAGGGATAAGCAAAATTGGTACACGGAAAGGTGTTCATTTGTATTTAACTAAATTTCGGGATTTCTATGAGTTCATAGATAATTTTTATCTTGTGAACACCTTTAAAGTCGCATTGTTCGTCTTATGTTTATGTTGAGCACAACAAGAAAAAAATCACAGTAAAAAAACGCAGGACTTCTAAAATAATGATTCATTGCTGTCATTTCGGGTTTTCTGTGATTTCATTAATAATTGTTTTCATTAGTAAATGTCATAAACACCTAAAAAGTACCATTTTTCTTTGATAAATAAATATGAGCTTGAGTGCAATCAATATTTCATTATAACCCATAATTTCTGGTTTTCCGAAAAATAACATTAAAAGTTTTATAGTTTCTGACAGCCCTAATTCCTTAGAAATCTTTAAAAGCTTAGAAATGCAATAACTTCAAGGTATTGCTACATATTATTTTACAATTTTAAACATTTGAAATACCTTTACATAATTTAATTTTCTAGTAAAACACTACAAATTTATGGCTGATTTTTAATAATTTTTTTTAACATTTTAATGTCTTTTTCTTCGTTTATTTGGAAACCTATTAAGTTTTCTTTTCATTGGTTATGTGTATATAAAAATGTGTTTTGTGTAGTTCATTAAACTTACGGGAAAAATAGTATCTCCAAAGTTATAGTAGTAGTTTTCAATGAAGTTTTTTAGCTGTTAGCGATATGTATCAAATTCAAAGTATGTATCTCAAAAACTGTCACTTTTACTTCAAATGAAAAATAAGTAACAAAATCCTACGATTCATATCATTTTTTCTAACATGTTGCTTAGAGGGATGTGTACATAGAAAAATAATTTCTAGGTGAACTCAAAGTAGAAAAGATTTTATTGAAATAAAGTTCAAAAGAGATGAGTGATTAGGACCGAACATCAAAAAAAAGTGGGGTGCTTGCTGAAAAGATTAAAATGAGTCAACCTTAAAAGATAAGCTATATGCTATCTCTTACTTTTTTAAAACTTAAAGAGAAACAATTTTGTCCTACATTAATTTTGTGTAACTTAAAGTAATTGTTACTGACCGATACCAACGAAATAAAAGTATTGTAAGAACTCACTTAAGTATTTGTGCTTGTAAAATAGTAACTTTCGTTCATAAGCGTTCACTGTTCTCAAGCAAACAGCACCATTTAAAAATACTGAAAAGAGCAAAATCAAAACCGGTAGAAACCGGTATTTAGAGCTAAAACCTATTTCAGTAAGGTTTTTACTAATACTGTTTTTTTTAAAAGGTAACGGTAACCTGAAACCTAACAATGCGCTCTCTATGTACTTGCGTTGATTTAGGTTTTTAAATAAACCACTTAACAAGCCCTGCAAGTGATAACTTGCAACCTGCAAATAATATCTTATTTTGCATTTTTTTTAAATGCACCTCACAAACACATTGACCAATAATTTTAGCAAAAACAAGCAGGTTTGTTTGAACAAGTCTAAACAGAATGAAATGCACTTACCAACTGTATATTTTTACACAACACAAATAATCAATACAATGATTATACTTCAAACAATTTAATGTATTTAATACATAAAATTTAATATAAATATATAAAAATACCTACTAAGTTTGTGTAATCTAAATATTAGATAAATAAATTATTATTTTGAATAATGTCAATGTTTACAAACAATATCCTATACGACTCTGGTAAAATTATCATGTAATTTTACCCATTCCTAAATACATACATAATACAGACGAAAAGTTATATTTTGTGGAAAATCACTATTTTAACTTAGCATCTGATCAGCTGATTGCACTTAAGTACGGTATAAATTTAATTCAACCAAAGTAAAATTATAATTCGACTAGCGACCCGCCCCGGCTTCGCACGGGTGCAATGCTGATATACTAAATACGCTACAGAAAAACTGTGAACGTTATACATAAAAACCTTCCTCATGAGTTACTCTATCTATTAAAAAAAACCGCATCAAAATCCGTTGCGTAGTTTTAAAGATTTAAGCGTTCATAGGGACATACAACATGACACATGACAGAAAAAGCGACTTTGTTTTATACTATGTAGTGATAAGTTAAATAAAGTATTCAAAAACAAAAAAAAAATTAAGTTACGGAAATTAATGTAAGTAAAAAGATTTAATATGACCTACAATTTTAAGCTGAAGTATTCGGATCGTTTTCCTTGCAAATTGCTGATTGTAATTTTGTCAAATCATCATGCAGAGATACCGTGAAAATATGTAGATAATAAGTTTCAATATATACTAAATAAAACCTCAACAAGTTATTGTTTTAATGGTTATTATGTTACGACCTCTTATAAAATTAGCAAATATATATGATAACATCTTGTACTTTTTCGTGTACATAAATAAAAATATTAATTAGTTTTGAGTATTTAGCGCGGATATGTACAAAAATGTTTTGTAATTAGTTTAGATGGAAACTTAACATAAAATGAATAAAGTTGCGAACTTTCAATTTACAGTAAGTTTATATATTAACAAATTGGACATGGCAAACAGTTATTTAATTATTAATTATTCTTTCTTCAAAAAAATTGTAAACCGTTAATGGGTTAAATTTATATGCCGTGAATACCTACCTCTTCCAGAAACTTAGAAACATGATAAACTCCGTTATGGATGATTAGAATTGCATCTTCACGAGAATTGCGAGTCTTTAATTCTTCACGGGTAAACAATTTAATTTCTTCACTCATTTTCTAAGTTTGTATGAACAATGAAAAGATGAACACGTCCAAAGCACAGACTACTTAGTGATACTACGTATGTCCAAAGAGTATATAAATACTACGTAATAAGAGGCGGGACTTCCATAGACAAATAACTACCTCGAATTTTGTATAAAGTTTACTTAAAGTGACACATAAAACTTGACAGATGGGTATAACCCGTTTAATTTGAAAGTAAGTCTAATGGCATTCAGACGTAAGGCAACTAGTGTCATATGATTTAGGTGAATAAAAAACATAGCAAACTTAATTATTTAAAAAAAAAAGTATCTTCACGCCCATATCTCCGAAGAGGTATGCAGAGGTACAACCAAGGCACCCGCGACTAGCCGAAGACACTAAGTCCCACAATGTGATTGGTGACAAGCCTATCGCCAACCGGGCACATTTCCAATCCTGACCAACTTTTTTTTTATTAAGAAATTGGAAAAATCCAATTTTCTTTTAGTTGGCCGACCCGGGATTCAAACCCGGGACCTCATGCAGTCAAGTCCAACACCCGCACCGCTAGACCACAGAGATAATTATTTTATTTTTTTATATAAATGTTGCGCCAAACTGAACACGTCTTTGACCAAAGATTATATAAATACTACGTAATAAGAGGCAGGACATCCATAGACACATAGCAAACCCGAATTTGTATAAAGTTTACTTGAAAAATTATAACCTGTATAATTTGAAAGTAAGTTTAAAGACATTCAGATATAAGGCAACTAGTGTCATATGATTTGGGCAAATAAAAAGCATAGCGAACTTATTTTTTTATATGAAAGTTGCGCTAAACAGTCTTTGACGCAAAAAAAAAGAAAGATGATGGTGTATCCTGACACCATTTTCTTTCTTTTTTTTGCCTTATTAGGTAATGAGGTGGTGTCCTTATTCAACACTATTACACGATGCACTTATTTCTGCATGAATACTTCACTTGTGTACTTTTTGCAGTGCATGCATGCATGTATGTACAAAACTGTACAGTGCAAAATGTCCTGGGCTTTGATTAATTTCAATCAATACTTATATGAAATTCAATTACTACCAGTGACCATATTATCTCTCAATTGCGTCGAAGAAGCCATACTTCTAGAACATACTTAACAGTTTTGTTTTCATAAGTATGTTTCTGTTTTTATATCAATATCAAAATTAAATTAAAATTGCAATGATATACATTGTAATGTACTAATAAATAACTGAAAAAAATATTATTTCATCAACACTAAACTTCAAATTTCAAATTAAAACAACCACTCATTGGAAAACTACTTATTTTATCTGAATTTTACACAAATCGTATACCTTGACTTATATACTTATCAATTAAACAAGCAATTAATCCATTTAAGGCATTCACAAATATCAATTTACCTATGTTATTACAGGTTTTATTATAGACATTTAATAATATTAGCTAAAGTAGCGAAGACACTTTAATATAGTTTTTAAAAAAATGTAGGTAGGTGATATAATTATTATTTTTGATTTTTGCATAATAGTTTCTCAAATGACAGTAGCATAATATAAAGTTTTTGAAATATGTTATCCAAATCTGATTACATTTTTTGGATGCTAAGTTAATTTTTTTGCAATTTATGTGCAGCATCTTTATATTTTTACATATTGACATCTAAGCGTAATGGTGAAAATCTGGAACGAAATGTGGTTTCCCTTCCAAATATGTGTTCATAGATTCCGTTTTAATAAAAACACTAAAAACCACCAGAAATATTAAAACCGCTAAATAGTGAAAAAGTACCACTAGAAACCCTGAAAAAGCGCTGGTTCTGGTGGAAAAACCACCAAGGTGGCAACACTGATCGAGGCAAAGAGTATATAAATACTACGTAATAAGAGGCGGGATGGTTCGATAAGGTCTGGCACAACGGCCTGATCTACAAGCTCTACGAAATGGGCGTG
>NJDC01007579.1:22140-69317 GCA_002245475.1 Calephelis virginiensis
CGTAAAACCATGGATCCCTATCCGAACAAATTGCTGCACAACACTCTGCCACCAGTAATCTTGTTAATGATATCCGGTTCAGCTTCGCTCGCCTCTTACGAGCTGCCAGGCAGGACGGCAGATGATTTATTCTGCACAGAGGACCAACATGGAAAAATATTTGTATTAACTAAATTATAAGAGTACAAATATTTCTATGTATTAGTATCCCTGCTCACCATTAATACAAACATGTTATTTGCTTACTTTAGGGTAACATCAATTTGTGTAATTTGTCCTGGCCCCAAAGCTATTTTTTCAATTTAAAAAATGACGCAATACAGTATAACAACATTGCAACAGAACCAAAATCACCAAACTTATTATGATTAATAACTTGCACACAACAGGCAGTACGTACGCATTTGAAGACATCAACAGATTGAAGGACGAAAGGTTAACAAAATGTATAACTTAGTATATTATTGAAAATAATCTACATACATACACACATACATATCTTCACGCCAAGTCCCTTACGGGGTAGGCAGAGGGTATCGAGTGCCAGACCTCACGATCTTGACAAACCTGTCTTGCTTTCTTTACATTTATAATCCTTTTAATACAAACACGCCGGTTTCGGAGACTCTTGACACCACCCTCGGACAATATCCGATTGATCTGATCGTGAAATATCAACCTTGGTCTCCCCGGGTACCTACATCAATCTTTCATCTGTCATTCTTTCCACATGACCGAACCAGCGGAGCATGCCCTTTTGCATTTTAATACCAACAATTTCTTTTAATTCCATTCTTTCTCGGATCTCACTGTTACAAATTATACCAATTAGAACAAAAATTTTAGTATTTTCCCGATTCCCATTCGATTCCATCAGCAGACCTAGACTACTTCGGAATCTATCTTAACTAAAAAAAATAATCTTTGAAATAACATTATCTTTTTTGATGGCACTTAAAAGTAGTACCAAATTTAGGTTTTTCATTCTAAAAAAAAAGTTTTGAAAAAAATGGGTATAACGGGACAGCACTACAAAAAAAGCCGTTATCATTGTTTGTAAAATTGACGTTTGCACCTGTCAATTTAGTCTCTGAGACTAAAAAAAACAGGCTATACTCTGACATTATAAATTAACATAGACTAAAGCACTACAAAGTTAATTTGACAATGTTGACAATTTTTTTGCGCACACAAAAGTTAACATAAGTTATCGCTATCTTTTTTCAACGATGGTATTAGACAATATTAGAGAGTGACGAAAATATTACTGTCAGATTAGTTTGTACATGACAGACTTTTAATATATTCCTCGAAAAACGTGAATTACAAATGTCACAAGTTAACGTTTTCGGACTAATCGGATATTTCTAAAATTATTTCATCTCTTTAATTCCTTTTTCAGTGGAAAATGATAGTACGCTTAAAACATGTTTAGTTGGTGCATAGCAGAATTACAGTCAATGATTGTAATTCTGCTGTTGGAAATGACTTGTACAAACTGAGCTCACAGCACTGAACATGTTTTGTCTCTTTCGATTTCTATTATTGAAAAAAAATATATCAATAACTTAAATTTAGTTTGCTATGTGTTCCACAAAGTTAATACCATTAAAGCCTTTATTACAATCAAATAAAAACAACTATATCAATTGATACTTCAGAGTATTAATTGAGTCATTTATTAAGTTTTAATTTATAAAATTTGCCCCTTTCTGGGATCGGCTACGGTGACTTTTAGGCCATTCTGCCATGTCTTTGGTATTAATTTAGTATTTATTTCAGTCATTAGTCACAATTTACAAAGTCATGTCAAGGTCTTGAGTAAAACGGTGGCTTCGTTACTCAAACTCGTCTATTGTGATTTGGCGGTAGCGAGGAAATACTCGATACACTAATTTCTTCATGATTACTTGATTTGTACACTTTCACTGAAAAAAATTAATCTAATTGCCACCTAAATTAACTACTTTCACTCAATATAAACTAAAAATAAACTCTGTGGTGTGTAATAAAAACTCTGTGGTCTAGCGGTTCAGTTAGTGGACTTAACTGCATGAGGTCCCGGGTTTGATCCCCGGGTCGGGCAACATAAAGAAAATTGGGTGTTTCCATTTTTCTAATAAAAAAAATGTTGATCGGGATTGGAAATGTGTGCCCGGTTGGCGATAGGCTTGCCACCTATCACATTGTGGGACTTAGTGTCTTCGGCTAGTCGTGGGTGCCCTGGTTGTGTCTCTGCCTGGCCCTTGGGGGTTAAGGGCGTGAAGATGCTTTTTTTAATATAAACATAAAATTCAATAATTATCTTCATTCACGATGGCCCCAAAACTGACTCGTTTATTGATTAGACAGTGAATGAATAGCGACACTTCTGGCCACTGTCATACTACTGTTTAGGTTTTAAGGAAACCGGTAAACTCAAATTTTATATGATAAGACAATGGGAAAACTCACGATGCTAATGATAATAAAAGACAGTTATAGTCTACGGACATCGTAGATGATGTAGGTATGTCCTGTCCTGTGTGCAGGATCATCATGAGATGATAGGAATAGATAGTGGTAGATCTCTACACGAATAAAATTGCTGCACCACTTTCTCTAGTAGTCTCGTTGGTAATGCTCCATTTGACGTTTTGGTTGCCTCTTACTAGATGCCTGGCAGGAATGGAGATAAAATACGAGTACATGTACCATAATTAAAAAATATACACAAAGCTTCAGAATATATTTAGTTGGCAACGCATCAAGAAATTCGTCTCATTTGTTTATTACTAATACGAAAAATGAAAAACTGTCTTCAATTCTGTGAAAGACTGACTAATAGAGTATTGTAGTCTTTGTTGACTAATTTCACAGAATTCACAGAACTAATTCTAATTAGTAGTAGCTGCACGTATTGGGACAATTCGTCACAAGATTACACCGTTTATGACACAGGATTTATGTAGTTTGAGACAAAGATACATCGTACCATTTGCACCTGAGACACATTAGAGTCGCTTTCTAGCACTAATAGTTTATCGCGGTTACATTCCATTCGCCTCTGTGGTCTAGCGGTCCGACTTCAGACTTGACTTCTTGAGGTCCTGGGTTTGATCCTCGGGTCGTACAACAAAAAAATTAGAAAATGTATATTTTCAATTGTCTAATAAAGTTAACGTTGTGCGGGATTGGATACGTGCCCGGTTGGCGATAGGTGCCACCTATCACATTATGGGACTTAGTGTCTTCGGCTAGACGTAGGTGCCCAGCTTGTGCCTCTACCTACCTCTTCGAAGATATGGGCGTGAAGATACTAACTTACTTTATTATTACATTCCAATCTCTTAAAACGCAGATATACATGCAATATCCTGGTGGTAAGAAATGTAAGTCGCCTATAAACCAAAGATATGAAAGTTTAGAATGTTGAGAATCTACGGCTAAAATAATATATACAGAATAATATTGCGTAAGACTGGTCACCCTATTATTTAATAACGGAATAAGACAATGTCAAACACTGACGCTATAGTGGCAGGAGGACGGTAAGACACTATTTACTAATCTAAATGATTCATTGCAGATCACATAGTAGAGTGTTGGATTATCAATATTTTTTTATAATCACACGGCTCTCCGGACTGTTGAGACACCGTGGCTTATAGACACCATAAATGTTATAGGTGCGTTGTTATCTTAACGCCGAGATGTTAGTTCAATTGTGCGTGTTCCCCCCCGTGTTGGTACGGGGTCCTTGCTTGGCAGCTCGTAAAATTCGAGCATAGGCTTACCGTCACTAGCACCGTGACATCTGACTAGGTGGTAGAGTTTTGCAGCGACTCACCCGAATTGGTACCACCGTATCTACTCCTGCAGCCATAGCGTCAGCGCTTGTTGTTGACGTGTTCCAGTTCGAAGGATAATGAAGCCGGTAAACTTACATTTACTCGAGGCCTAACATCCCAGCTTTGGTTCGCAACTCACCATTACCACCTGTGGTGTCTCTAGGCGGCGTGAATATCTTACCATCAGGAAATCCGTCTGCTTGTTTGTCTTCCAATGTTATGAAAGAAAAGTTAATCGACTACCCTACCCTCTACGGTGGATCCCTACCTGGACGAGTTGCAGTATGACATTCTACGACCAGTGTATTGGTGCAGGGGTTAAGTTAAGTTAATTTGCCCCTTTCTGGGGCGGCTAAGACATTTAGGCCATACTGCCACGTCTTCCGTATTAATTATTTCTTATCAGTCACATGTCTTCCGTATTAATTATTCTTATACAGTCATTAGTCACTTCAGGGTCTTGAGTAAAGCGATGGTTACATTACACAAGCACACTTTGGGAGATTTGGCGGCAGCGAGGAAAGTCACGATACACTAATTTCTTCATGATTATTTCATTTGTGCACTTTCATTGAACAAAATTAAACTGATTCCCACCTAAAATTAACTAATTTTACTCATAATTTACACTAAATTCAATAATTGTGAAAAAATTATGTCCATCTTCATTCACGATGGCACCAAAACTGAATGGTGCATGGGTTGTTGTATATCTCTACGTACGTTCTTATCCTGGTCCTGTTAAAATCATAGAATAAATACAACAACAACAACATATCTCCACGACAAGTCTTTTACGGGGTAGACAAAGAGTATCGAGTGTATTTTTCAGAAAATATATTACACTATTTCCATTTTATTAAAATTTTTTTGCCAGCTGTCAAATTCATGATTTGTATGATTGTGTATGATTTTTTTATTCTTATTGTGTTATTGTATTGTTTAGCTGCTGTCGAAGGTTAAATAAATGGTTGGAAAAGTATATTCATGCCTATATCCCCGAAGAGGAAGGCAGATGCACCCAAGACTATCCGAAGACACTAAGCCATTACGTAATATGTGACAAGCCTATCGCCAGACTATAAATTACAAAATCACAAGTAAATTATGTTTTAGAACTTTTTATATTTATTATATTTTGAAATATGTATAACTTTCATAAAAATATGCACGAATAACTTTGAAAATGTACTTGAATGTTGAAAACTGTTCAGTTTAATTAATTTTATGAAATTCTTCATTTTTTATGAAACTAAATATTTGAAATGCTGCACAGCCAACTTTGGCAAGTTACAAAAAGGGTTAACCTCATATTTGTATGTAAATATGAATATACCGTTCTATTACATTATTACTCGTATCATTTCAACCCCTGACGGATTAGTAAGAGCAAGTTTAACTTTTGTATGTGTGTGTGTGTGTGTGTGTGTGTGTGTGTGTGTGTGAGCGAGTGTGTGCAAGCGTGAAAGCAGCGTGTGTGCGTGCAGTTTGTGGGTGTTAGTGTATGTGTATGTGTGGCTAAACCATAATTTGTCCCCTTTTCCTAATAGTATCCCTGTATCCCTTATTTAATTACTTTGCTGTTTATTTGAAGACACGAAAACGAATCAAGTTTCATTAAATGTCAATCTTAAAAAATCTATTTCATGAAAATGTTACAGGAACAAAAATTGTAATACATCACTGAGCTTTTGAAAGTAAATAATGTATAATATTTGCCTGTTTAACGTTTTCTGTTTGTGCACGTATTACGCAAATAGTAGTTAATTACTTTCAAGGTTTTAGAAAGTTGAAGAATTACAGATTTAAATTAAAAACATAACTAAATCAAAATCGTTCAAATAAGGACTACTGAAGAAAGTATTAAAGTTTAACGCTGCTCGTCACACTATAAAATACATTCGAAAATTTTCATGAAGATACCTTTTTAAAGATTCCCTTTGTGTATTTCCAATGTCCCAATAGATATCTGTTCTCACCGTGTTCCTTGACACTTAACTGGCTGAAAACTTCTACATCATTACCGGCAACTCTTGGAATGTCCTTACCGAAGGACTTGTAAAATCTTGGAGCTAACAATGTCTTTAAGAGTGCATTTTTTGTAATTCACTGCTTCACTCGTATCTTATTATATACTAGCGGCCCGCCCCGGCTTCGCACGGGTGTAAAATATACATATAAACCTTCTTCTTTACATACTTTATCTATTAAAACCGCATCAAAGTCCGTTAAAAGATTTAAGCACACAAAGGGACACAGGGACAGAGAACGTGACTTTGTTTTATACTATATAGTGATTGCAAAATTCTAATTTATACTTAAAGAATCTCGTGTCACCATGTATGTTCGAGATAAACTGCTAAACTACTGAATCGATTTTTATCAAATTTAGTAAACTAGTGGTCGCCCATTGGTCGAAATTCGTCCATAATACACTTTAATATCTTGTTGATAGGAACGCCATCTTCATTTCTCAAGACCAACTACTTTGTTTCCTGAATAGTTAGTGCGCCATCTGTGATCTTTTATCGTTATTATCATATTTATTTGTGTGTCAAATGCATGGTAATGTACGTCTAATGTTTTATTTTTTGAATTAATGTACTTTATAACAATTATCATTACAAAGTATTAGTGTTCTGCACTTCTGCACATAAACTATAAGTCTGCCAAATTTCATACTCCTCTGGCAGCGCAAATTTCGTAAAGCGGGGTCCAATGTTTTTGCTACACGTATTAATATTATGATATTTGTATGTTAAAGTTGAGGATTCCTGCAGAAAAACTAAATATTCTTTATAAGCGGAGAACACCGCGGGTTTCAGCTAATCTATAAATATAAAAACCTCTTGCCACGTCGCATGTTTGGAATAAACTCTATGTAATACCAATTTTGATGAAATATACTTGATTACATTTAATTTGCTTGCATTTAAAAACTAGGACAGTTTTGTAATTCGGATGCGTTTCCGGTGGGAGAACTGAATTCATTTTATTGCGCAGGAAATAGTGAATTTCCTGAAAACTAACAAAAATGTATTTAAACTTTGTGATGGGTTTGTTTTTGCTGTTTGTCATTAAATATTGACCAAAACCTAATTTATGTGAATTCGAAATATAGTGTGTTAATGTATATTAGGTTTTTTCAGTTTTTGGCATGGGTGAGATAAGTTTTATGAATTTGCAACAAATTGTAGCCGATTTTAAAAAGCCGAAGATTTAAGCAGAGGCACAACAACGACTAGCCGAAGACTCTAAGTTCCACAATGTGAGAGGTGGTAAAACTATCGTCAACCGGGTACAATATCCAATCCAAACTTGAGCTTAAATTTATCAAAAGTAATCTTAAGTCCTCATAATAAGTCATGTCTGGGTCATATTTACATTGCACTCACTCACTGCATCAGATTTGACTGCGTCGAAAAATACACAATCTAATAATTTCTTAGTTAATTGTTCACTTTGAACTAAATTACACAAAAATATACTGTATTATAAATAAATTATTTTAAATCACTGCCAACAAAAAGATTTCGAAATATGGTAGTTGATTTGCTATTATAAAATACATAGTATATTGTAAAAAACCATACTGACAAGCATAAATAAATAAATAAAACATTTTTTTTAATTATAAACTTAATTGAAGTAAAGAAATCATGGATGCTGAGAAGTTTGTTTGGTCGTTTCTCTCCTGACTGGGCTAGGTTTGGAAACGGTGATAGTTAAGGCATCTAAGTAATATACTAGGATCTAGATTCCTTATTCGTAGGTAATAGGCCTGATTGCCGAGGAGTTAGTTTTACCGTTTCCTCTCCTGACGGGCTAGGGTTGGAAACGGTGGTAGTGAACAGTAGATATGCTTAAAATTAAACTACTTTTAAAATTATTCATAATAAATTATGAAGCTTACTAAACAAATAAAAATATTAAATATCTTTTAAAAATATATATAAGTGCTGTGGTTTAAATGTTAAAATGCATATAAATATTTAATTTCATTAAATTTAAGTGAATATTTGCACACCACAATTTGGTAGAATATGTTGTTTGCTTATATATCTTTGTAACAACTTTTTAACACACATACTCCGCAAATTCATGATTTTTCATTTTCATTTTTATTTAAAAGAGAGACAGGTACATTAGAGACAGACAGCAATATTTGGGAATGAAATCCCATCGCTTATAGCGGCACTGCTATGTTGCTAAAGGTATATCCACTTATAAAAACAACTTTATAGCATCCGTTTTGGTTGTTAAGGTTGTCTTTTACCAGTGATAATTAATATTATTGAAATAATATTGTTAGAATAGCTTAGGAGTGTCACCTTCAGTAGTAATATATCTTCACGATTTAGCCTATTATTTAAGTTTCCTGTCAGAATAACAACGTTTTCGTAACAGTAACGTAAAAGTTTCGTAAAAGTTTGCCTTAAGTTACTCCAATATGTTTGCAGTCCTCCAGATACGAGCTCTCTAATAAAGCGTTCTTACTTAACCCGTTCTCAGACTAGCTAATGAGTTTAATTTAAATCCACTATCGTTAACTTATCGCCAGAATTGCTCCCGCAGCTCACTTCAATTTGAATTAAAAAGATGCATGTGTGCATGCTGATTATATAATTCAAAGTTAGAGTTTTGGCGCCGTCGAGAGAAAACAGTCGTATTTTTACGTAATTATAGAATTTCGTGTACGTCTATACTGATATTATAGAGGAAAGATTTGATTTTTTGTTTGTTTGTTTGAAATGAATAGGCTCCGAAAATACTGGACCGATGTCAAAAATTACCTCAAAAATCACCTTTAAAATGCTACATTATTCCTCAGTGACATAAGCTTTGTTTCATCAAAATCGGTGTAGTAGAAGCCAAGTTACGCAAGCGAAGCTGAGTGAAACTGTAGTGTTGAATAACATTACTCAATTTAATTGTGTTTTGTAGATGTTTAAACAGGACTCGAGAGGAACGAGAAATATAGTTCAATTTTTTTTGGAATTATTGAATTTTGTACACATGTTGAGTAACATTAGTAAATTTTTGTGGTATTTAGTACAATTTATATAAAGATAGAACGCGGCTGACAGCCGCGAATTACAAGCTATTTAGATAATGATGCACAAGGTGGTAGAGTATCGCAGCGACTCACCCGGATTGGTACCACCTCCTTACCTATTCCTGTCGCTATAACGTCATGACGTGTTCCGGTTCGGAGGGTGAGGTATCCGGTAAACTTACTTTTGCTCGAGGCCTAGCATCCCGGCCTTAGGTTGGCAACGCACCATTATCAACTTTTGGTGTATTTAGGCTGCATGAATTTCTTACCATTAGGAAATCCGTCTGCTTGTTTGCCTTTCAATATCATAAAAAAAATAAAGTGCACTGAGCCTTGCAAACTATCGGAATAAGTCGCGGACGTGACCTTGAGCTTTCGGACGTCCGAAAGATATCTGGTTTATGTAAGTCGTTAGCGTCCGCGGACGGCATGTGCGCACTTATCAGTCGCGGCTGATAATATTATGTTCCCAGCTTAAGCTGGCCATCGCTTGACTCAAGACTTTGACATGATATTCTTTGATATTTGACCACCTCGTTGGTCGAGTGGTTAGCGTACACGCCTAACTTACATCGACCAACAGCGAGGCTCGGGTTCGATTCCCGACGGGGGCAGGCATTTGTGTGATGAACATTTAGATGTCTGCATTTCCGGGTCTGGGTGTTTATAAAATTTGTTCTGTTATGTTTTTAAGTATTTCTATTAACGATTCTAATACATATTAGAATCGTTGACTAACAACCATAACACAAGCATATAATTTGCTTACTTTGGGGTTAGATTCAATTTGTGTGACTTGTCCTGAGATATTTATCTATTATTTATTATTTATGTCATGTAATGTTTAATCTCTATAATATAAAAATGAATTGCCTAATGTGTTGATAAGCGCATAACTTCCGAGCGACTGAACTGATTTGAATAATTCTTTCTTAGATATGTTAGTTGGTATCTGAAGAAGGTTCTTATTAAGAGAAAAACTGGGAAATTGCAGGGAAAAACAATACTTTATTTTTCCCATACAAACTGAACGGGTGGAACGAAGTTTGAGAAGCTTACTTTTGAATAATGTAATCCCGCTTTTGTTAAATCGACTTCTGCAATGCCAATTTGATTAATGGCAAATGCTAACGCTCATGTCAAAAACTAAAATAAAAAAAAAATTCATGTACTATATTCCAAGTATCTTCACGCCCATATCCCCGAAGAGGTAGGCAGAGGTAAAACGAAGGTACCCACGACTAGCCGAAGACACTAAGTCCCACAATGTGATAGATGGCAAGCCTATCGCCAACCGGGTACATTTCCAATCCCGACTAACATTTTTTTTATTAGAAAATTAGAAAAATCCAATTTTCTTTTTATTGGCCGACACGGGATTCGAACCCGGGACCTCATGCAGTCAAGTCCAACACCCGGACTGCTAGACCACAGAGGCGATAAACTACTATATTCTCTTTCGTAACAAAAACAAAGGCACTAAAAAGTTCACATACGTAAATCAGAAACACCACACTCCCATATGTTTTGTAAGTGGGGCTCGATTTACGAGCTTCTTAGCAAAGTGCACTCGCATGAGCGCTTCTCAGACTTTAGCGAAACTAATGAATTTAATTTAAATCCACTATCGCTAACTTGTCATTAGAATTGCTCCCGCAGCTTACTTCATTGAAACCAAGTAAGGGGAAATTCTAAGGCATGAATAATATGTGTTAAGAATTAAAAACTTATTACAATCTCAGCAGTTTCACGCAGCTTTGCCTGCGTAACTTGGCTTTTACTGCACCGATTTTGATGAAACAAAACCTATGCCACTCAGGGGTAATGTAGCATTCTAAGGGTGAAAGAATTTTTGAAATCGGTCCAGTAGTTTCGGAGCCTATTCATTTCAAACAAACAAAAATCAAACATGTCCTCTTTATAATATTAGTATAGGCTTGGCGAAACAGCAAACTTTGTATTGCATAACATTAGCAGATACGTTATTATATGGATTGAAGCATTGTTTTCCCAATTTCCCAACCATATATTCTGTTTTTTTTTCATAAGAATCTTCCCATAACAACTTCAACTAACACAACAAAAAAGGGATTAGCGAAATAAAGATACATTTTTATGTATGTGCTATCCGATCCGGCAAATTTGATCGATTAACATTAGTTTGGTATTGGTTTGGAAACGGCGGTAGCTTACGGTAGATAGGGATAAAATAATTAACATTCTAAAAAAACTGAGTAAATATTGAATAAATAATTAAAATTACTAATTTAATTAAAACCTAATAAAATATTTGCACACCACAAGTTGGTAGAATATGTTGGAATGCTTAAATAATTTTGTAACAACTTTGTTAAGCTCATATTCTGCAAAATACATATTTTTACTTTTCTTTCTTTTCTTTTCTTAGCAGATACGTTATTGTATGGATTAAAGCATTGTTCCCCATTTTCCGCGCAATGTTTCCTGTTTTTTTTCATAGTAATCTCCTCCTGACACCTTTATCTAATACAAGGAAAAAATTCTATTTGAAAGTTGGTAGGTACTCGTTATGCCCGATTTCGAAATGAGATAAATAAATATGCGGTTGTTGCTGTTTCATTACTTTTTTTTATAAAAACGGTTATGGCAGTTTGACCAGAGTGACAAGATTTATTTTATAAAAATGTATTTATATTCGATACCATCAGAAATGTCTTCCAATACTCTAAAAAGATTTCGTCACACATAACGACAGTGAGTAGGTTCTAAGTGCCACAAATTGCAGCACTAAAACATTTGTAAATTACAAAAACAATCTGTCAGTGTGTCACATTCCTGTATAATTACTATAACTCATGTTTATTAATCCACTGCAAAACTAATCTAGTTCCAGACTAAAATAAGTAGGAACATGAAAATGCAGTGACCTGAAATTTAAGAGCTGTTTCCGTCCAAAGATTAATTAGGCTCCGCAAACACTTATCTGAAATCTACTTGCATCCAAGCAAAATAAATGATTACCTCTGCAATTGCGATTTAAATTATCTTCAAACTTGTTTAGTGATATTTGAAAGAGTACACAGATCACACGTTTAGAAAATGGAAGAAGAAGGCGAAGTGCTAACTGTCAATTTACCAAAGCCTAAGGTAAATAATCAAAATTTTTTACATGCTTGTTTTCTTTTTAAAATAAAATGGGTTTTTGTAGTTTGACTATATTTAGGAGATTATAATCCTCTGGACTGACTTCCAAAGTCAACGTTACATGTAAAAAGTTATGATTGTGTAATTAACGCGGGTTGTGATTTTGTATTGTACATCTACTAGCTATCCTGGCCAACTTCATACATCCCAATTAGTGTTGATTTTTTAAATTTTTATTTTTTAAATGTTTGAATGTGTATACTGCTGTAACGAATACAATATTATTAAAATCGTTCAAATTTTCTTTTCACTGGGGTTTTGACTTTGCTTTGTGCATCTGCTAGCTGTCCCGGCGAACTTCGTAATTCCAAATTTGTATTGATTTATTTTATTTTGAGTTTTTAAACCACCTTACCAGTTCCTGCCACCATTATGATTCTGCGTGGTTCTGTTAGGGGATTGGGATAGCCAGTAGTACACAATAGGCCTAACATCCAGAACTCTGGATAGTAACCCATCTGTAACATCTAGGTGTCTACAGGCAGTGGTTGTCTCTCACCACCAGTCGCTTCGTGTCCTTATTAGCTGACCTCTCGCACATAAGAAAAACAGAACCCTAGAAAAGATTTCTAATGCTCACATAAAAAAGTAGGTGTTGCAACAAATTCGACTTAGTTTTAAAAATGGATATAGTAATATAAATATCTTGGACACGATTGGCTAATTTTAGCCATTTTACTATACATTTGTATAGTCGTGATAAACTTTGAAAATACTAAAACTTTTCGAACCAATAGTGTGATCAAGCTTAAAAAGGGGATAGTTTTTATCATGATGTCTCAAAAGATTATGGAACAACTAACTTTTAAAATGGTGGCAAAGCTACGGGCAATAATTTGTAATAAATTAGTATTTATATCTTTATTTATAGTTAAAACACAAAATAAATACAGGTTTAAATGTAAGTGTTGTGAATGTTTATTATTAACTATTTATTATACACAACTGATATTATAAAATATACTTAAAAGTAAAAAAAAAAAACAAAATACAAAAGGCGAGCTTATCACTACATAGTGTAAAACGAAGTCGCTTCCACTGTCGCTATGTCCATTAGTATGCTTAAATCTTTAAAATTACGCAAGGGATTTTGATGCAGTTTCTTTTAAATGATAAAATGATTGAAAAGGAAGGTTTGTATGTATATTTTATACCCGTGCGAAACAGCGGCAGGCCGCTAGTCTCTAATAAAATAATATTTTCCAGCCAACCCGTAAAAGGAATGTTTCAAATGAAATAAATAGACCCGGTGTACAGATAAATAAACTACTAAATATATACTACTAGCTGCCTGATCCGGCTTCGCTCGGATGGTAAATTTTTTATCACAAATTGAGATGTAAGCTATCCTATCTTTCAAGTTGGATCAAACTGCACATGGTGTGCAAATTTGATTGATATCGGTTAAGTAGTTTAGAAGTCCATTACGGACAAACAACGTGACACGTAATTTATATATATTAAGATTTATTAAACTTACATACATAACATAAAAATTAATGACACAAAAATAAAACTAAACTAAATATAAACAAACTAAATTTATAGGTATCAAATATTGTGTATTTAAAATATTACAGAATGAATAATCACTGGGTCACAAATTACCCTTCAGAATCGATTTTTTAGTATTGTTTTCTATACGATGGTATGTCTGTTTATCTCCTTGTGTATCACAAAACTAGATAATGTTATTACAAATTATGTCTCTAAGATGTTGCAAACTCCTTTACGACTGACTATACCAGTACAATTGTGCACGAAAATAAGATTTAAATTATACCGACGTTTTACATCCGTAATTATTATTTTGCCTCTGTGGTCTAGCGCTCCGGTGCAGGACTTGAGGCCCTGTTTCCATCCCCGCGTTGAATAACAAAAAAAAATTGTGGTTTTATTCAATTTTCAAATAAAAAATAATGTTGTCCGGGATTGGATGCCCGGTTGGCCATAGACTTGTTACTCGTCACATTGTGGGACTTAGTATATTCGGATAGTCATAGGTGCCCTGGTTATATCTCTGCCAACCATTTTAGGGATATGGGAGTGAAGAAACTTTTTTAAAGTTTTTATATTATTTTTTAGAACGTCAAAAGTAAAAGAACATCGGACGCAGCACAGGATGAAATCAGGAAATTCAAAGAAAACCTACTTCAATCAGTAACTTCAGGAAGGTAAGTAGAAGGATCGTAATCCTCCATACACCCCGACCCCCAATCCCTTATTATCTGCAATTGCCTAATATTGACCAAACTAGTCAAGTACTTTTAAAGAAATTACAATTCATAATAATCATAATTTATATTAATAATAAATATACCTGGACAAGTAACACAAATTGAATCTAACTGCAAAATAAAAGTATCTTCACGGCCATATCCCTGAAGCGTGAGGCAGAGGCTCAACCAGGGCACCCACGACTAGCCGAAGAAAATGCCATACAATGTAATAGGTGGAAAGCCTATCGCCAATCGGACACATATCCAATCCCGAGTGACATTTTTTTTTACAAAATTGGAAAAACCATTTTTTTTTGTTGCCCGACCTGGGAATCGAACCGGGACCTCATGCAGTCAAGTCCTACCTACCTCCTAAGTCCTACCTGGACCGCTAGACCACAGGGGCGATCAATTAAGCAAATTATTTTGATATTATTATATTAATGTTATTAGTCAACGATTCTATTACATAGAAGTACTTAAATATTTTCTAGAAGAAATTTAAAAACACCAAGACCCGGAATTGCAAACATCTAAATTCTCTATCATTTCTTTACCGATTTTAATTTTTTTTTATTTGGAAGAGTTTGAGCAGGTTCCATTGCTACCAAATCTGAAGCTGTCGAGGAAAACTCTTAAGTTTTGTATACTTACTTATTCATTGAAATCAAAGTAAGTTTTTTTGCAGTCTTATTTTTTGTCTAGCCTCTGTGGTCTAGCGGTTCAGGTGTTGGACTTGACTGTATGAGGTCCTGAGTTCGATTCCCGGGTCTGGCAACAAAAAGAAAATTAAGGTTTTCCAATTTTTCAAATAAAAAAAATGTTGCTCGGGATTGGATATGTGCCCGGTTAGCGATAGGCTTGCCACCTATGTCATTGTGGGACTTAGTGTCTTCGGCTAGTCGTGGGTGCCCTGGTTGTTCCTCTGCCTAAATATGTGGGGATATGGGCATGAAGATATTTTTTTTTCTTGCCGCTTCTGTTATGCCACAGTTGCTGATTTTTTCAAATCACTTATATCAAGTGTGTATGAATAAGATAAAACAGCATTACAAGCTTAAAATTCTAAACAGCCGGAAAGTATTGTAAATCCTTTGACATATGCAGGATAAGGAGTCAGGAAATTGAAGTAAAATATGAAGAGGTTCAAAGGATTTGCTGACGAAAGCGATCGCTGACCTCGATGTCAAATGTGACGATTTTGACAAATGCACAGCATGATATATGAAGGGTTATTTATAACCATCTATAAAATGAATACGATTTTAAATAAGTTTTATTGCATAAATGATATTATAATATATAATTTTTTGTATATGATTGCCTCTGCGGTCTAGCGGTCCAGGTGTTGGACTTTACTTCATGAGGTCCCTTGTTGGATTATCAGGTCGGGCAACAAAAAAAAACTGGTTTATCTAATTTTCTAATAAAAACAATGTTGCTCGGGATTGGATACCTGCCTGGTTGGCGATAGGCTTGCACCTATCACATTTGTATCTTCGGCTAGTCGTGGGTGCCCTGGTTGTGCCTATGCCTTTCTATTCGGGGATATGGGCGTGAAAATGCTTTTTCACGCCCATATGTGGGGATGTGGCGTAGTTCGGTTCGGTGTTGGACTTAACTTTTAGGTCTCGGATTCGATCACAAAACAAAATTAGTGTTTCATACATTTTATAAAAAGCAACATTGCTCTGTATTACATATGTGCGCGGTTGACGATAGGTTGACCAACTATAACATTGTGAAGCTTGGTGTCATTGGCTATTCGCGATTGCCCTGGTTCGGGAATACGGGCGTGAGGATACGAACTAACTTACTTTTTAACTGACAGAAAAGCAAACGAACAAAGGGCTCTTGAGGGTAAAATACAACCGTGGCTATATTCATAATGATTTACTTATTATTTTGTTGGTAACCGGAATACTGGACCTTATGTGCAAGTCTTCTTACGACTTCCCCAGAACAGAACTCGACAGTATCAAACACTGTTACCTACTATTACGAAATTAATTGGTAAACTATTATTAATTGGTAAATTCATTGGTAGATATCAATCCAGTTTAGTTGCCGCACAGTACTCTCCCACCAAGACTTTTCATAATTAGCACTCAATAAAACTAAATAAGATATTTGAAATTATTATTTTGCTATGCAATGCGAAGAATGCAATGCAATGCGGAGTACTGTTCTCAACTCTGGGCAGAGGCTCCACAGTACCAGCTCCTTCCGTTTCCGCATTCAACGTAGAGCAATTCGAATTGTCAATGACCGGGCAATTACCAATCGGCTTGATTCCTTAGCGTTGCGTAGAGATGTTGGGTCACTCAGTGTTCTCTACCGCATCTATCATGGGGAATGCTCTGAGGAGTTGTTTGGTTTAATTCCAGCCGCTGATTTCCACCTTCGGACATCGCGTCAGAGCTTAAGGTATCATGCCCATCATCTCGATGCGTGGCGATCTACAACTGTGCGATTCCGAAGACATTTCTTACCCCGTATAATACCTTTGTGAAATCAGTTACCGAGGGCGGTATTCCCAAACGATTATGACTTAGGAACCTTCAAGAACAGAGCGTACTCATTCCTTAAAGGTCGGCAACGCATCTGTGATATTTCTGGTGTTGCAGATGTCCGTGGGCGGAGGTGATCACTTTCCATCAGGTGACCCACTTGCTCGTTTGCCTCCTCTTCTATAAAAAAATTGCCCTAACCCCAAAGTCAGCAAATTAAATGTTTGTGTTACGGGTGTTTATCAATGTAGAAGTACTTAAGTAGATACTGGAGTAAATTTAATAAACACCCAGACATGGAAAATGCAGACATCTAAATGTTCATCACACAAATACCGTCGGGAATAGAACCCGAGACACGCGTGCACTAGCCACTTGACTAACGAGACGGTAATTTCAATAGATATTCTAAAAAAGAAGTAAATTTTAAGGAAAGTTCATACATAAAGACTCATATTTTTCATAATGGTTTTAATAACATGTATTGATAAAATTGATTTTAGTAAATCTAACCATAAAGGAAATATTTTATGTAATTCTAATTTATAATGACAAAATATTTCCCATTTCAAATTCAATGATAGAATACTGTAGCAATTTTTAGAAATTCAGTAATAAAATATTGTCATCACCCAGAAATAGACATTTATATGTTCTTCACGCAAATAATTGCCCTCGTTAGGAAGTGAATTCGAACCTCGCGAGTTGTCGGTAGCGTGGTGTAGTTATGTTATGAAATAACTGGATTTTATTTTTACATATCGGGTCTTTAAATGTTAATGTTTAAAAAAGTAACGCAGTTGCAACATTCAACACTAAACATATTAGACGTGACTGAAGTGATTTTATCGGAATCGGAATCGTAGGTAGAGTTGTTAATTTGGTTTATCGGAGTCGGAGTCGATTTCGTCAACTTGATTGAATATATTAACAAGAAACTTCATCCAACCAATACTCGTAAGCTGTGTCTGAGTTTTGTTATGACGAAATTTCCCAACGCAGCATGCTTTTGTAACAGATGATGGAGTATTTTTATGCTTTAATTAAAACTCCGATTTAAAAGTGTTGGAACTAAAGGCGGTAAAAATCGGAATCCCGATTTATCAAAGCTCCGTATTATCCCTGATAAGTATATTTTAAGCGTGGCAAACAAATTTAAATTGAATAAATATAAACCGAGAGATCATTTCTGTGGTTTAGCGGTCCGGCGTCGGACTTGACTTCTTGAGGTCCGGGGTTCGATCTTCAGGCTAGGCAACAAAAAAATAGAAAATTTGTATTTTCAATTTTCTAACGCCCGGTTGGAGATAAGCTCGCCACCTATCACATTGAGGAATTTAGTGTCTTCGATTAGTCGTGGTTGTCTTGGTTGTGCCTTTGTATTTGTCTTCTTAGACATGGGTGCGAAAATACGTTTTCATACTAAGTATTCATAATATGAATAGGATATAAAATAGGTTACAAAAGTTATAATGGTTCGCAACAATGCCTCTGCGCATATTTTCTTTCTTTTTCTATCTTTCTTGACAAAACAATGTAGTGTTACTTTTTTAATTCTCTTTTTATTTTTAAGAGATAATATAACTAACAAGCACAAAATTCTATTGATGGTAAAACGTAGTCGTTGCGTTAGAGATGTGTCACAGTTCTGTAGCCGGGACGTTAGCCCTATTATCCAAGCTGGTAGACTATCTTACCCCCTGGACTGGAACATAAACTAGTCATTATATTGGCAAGAATAGCTATGGCAGTGGATCACTATCCGAGCAAGTCTTCTTTTTTATGTTTTTTGAGATATTGGAAGGCAATCAAGCAGACGGATTTCCCGATGGTGAGAAATTCACGCCTAGAGACACCAAAGGTGGTAATGGTGCGTTGCCAACTCGAGGCCGGAATGTTAGGCCTCAAGCAAAAGTAAGCTTACCGGCTACCTTACTCACCGAATCAGAACATGTCAACGGCAAGCAATTTTAATGCCAATAAAATTTCGCAGCTTTTGTGTACGACAGAGTATTTTGTACATAAAAAACGATTTCTAGTACACTTTAAAAGATTTCCCCTGGAGATTGTTTTAATCTCAACTCCTGGGAACTCGGTTCGTGGACGTTTTAAAATTTATACGCTACGTTGTGATACTGGGCTTAATTTCAATTTCCGTTTCAATCCTTGGCTCCAGGAAATTGAAAAATATAATTTAAATTTTCTAAGAAATTGTTTTTAAACAAACTACTACAGATAAGGCCTTTTGTTAAATCTTTTATCAGTATCTAGAGCTTTACTTTCTTATACATTATTTAACCGAGCAAGGCATCGTTGTTCTTATTATAAAATTTTAAAACACATTTTCTTATTGTTTTCCGACCCGGGGATTGAACACGGGACCTTATGAATTTTAGTCCGAAACCTGAGCTCTCAACCACAGAATTCGCTAGTATTGGACGTGGTGACGGCATCGCGCCATATGGCTTCATCCAGATAGCCTAGACCAGAACTTCATACCTAACATAACCTGTCTGGTTATCACCTGATAGCCAGCTGCGCTAGAAGCGTATGACAGCGCTTCGCCAACTAGTTCATAGGCACTCAGTTTACGTAGTTGTTTTTTTAGTTAAAATTTTATGTTCAACTAGCTGTTACCCGTGGTTCCACTCGCGTAGTCTAGTTATTTAATATTTGACTATCCAACGCTGCCCGTTGAAATTTTGAGGTAAAATGTAGATGTAAATGTAATCCTTCTCCAAAGTTTCATCTATTTTGTTGTTGCTTCTGTGGTGTAGCGGTCCAGGTGTTGGACTTGACTGAATGAGGTCCCGGTTCGATTCCCGGGTCGGGCAACAAAAAAGAAAATTTGGTTTTCTCAATTTTCTAATAAAAAAAAAGTGTTGCTCGGGATTGGATATGTGCCCGGTTGGCAATAGGCTTGCTACATATCACACTGTGGGACTTAGTGTCTTCCGCTAATCGTGGGTAAAAGAAAAAAAGAAAAGAAAAGAAAAAATATTTATTTGTGGAATATGAGTGTTACCTGATTGTACCTATGCCTAGCTCTTCGGGGATATGGGCGAGAAGATACTTCTTTTAACTCTCCAACGCTGCCCGTTGATATTTTAAGGTTAAATGTAGTTTACATCCTTCTCCAAAGTTTAATCTATTTTATTTTTAATTTGAATAAGAAAATCAGTTCAGAGGAACACCCATTTTCACTTGTCTTATTTTATCTCAGGTAAATAGTAGAAATACGTTATACTCTTATTCTCTATCTCATTGCTGCGCAGAAGTTGCATTGCCGTTTTACAGTGGAGTCTGCCGGGAAATTTAAGATATTTTTCTTTGCATTTTTTTTAAAGTTTTTGATATATTATTATTTATGCAAGAACATAAACAACTGGAAAACGACTTACTCAACAATTAATTACTATATGATAAGATATCGCGGTATCCATTGTAAAAGATTTACCCTAAAATACTACAAAATCAAGTAATTCATCTGTTTAGACAAGGAAATTTACAAAATAAGTAAACTAACCCCGTGTTGGTCCGAGCTCCTTTAAAGAATAGACAGTCAGTCCGAAAGAGGCGAACATAGGCTTACCGTCCATAACACCCTGACATCGTACTAGATGGTAGATTTTCGCAGCGGCTCTTCCAGATTTGTACCACCGCCTTACCTATTCCTGCCGCCGTAACGTCATGACGTGTTCTGGTTCGGAGGGTAAGGTAGCCGGTAAGCTTACTTTTGCTCGAGGCCTAACATCCCGGCTTCAGATTGGCAACGCACCATTACCACCTTTGGTGTCTCTAGGCAACGTGAATTTCTTACCATCATTACATCCATCTGCTTGTTTGCCTTCCAATATCATAAAAAGAAACTGCGCGCAGTACTTGAACATTATTTTGCTGTGATGTTATTTTAAAACCGCGATATCTCCTAAGATATTAATTAAAATCGAATGATATAAAGGGCAATTCTGTTTTTGATTAAATACTTGTGATGAATTAATGTATTTATTTGGAAAGGGATTAATACCATGTTACTAAGAAAAGCTTCGCAAATATTGCATTACTTTAAAAAAAAAAACAAATTTGGTTAGTATAAAAAAGGTACATAGTGAGCTAACCTTAAAAGACAGAAATAAGCTGTCGCGGACCTTTTGTTAGAACTATTATACTCCTATACATTTCTGTTTTACATGATTTTTGCAAAATTTCAACCCGTTTACGCAGCGCACGCAAAGGAAGCTCAATAGGAAAAAAGTGCCCCGATTTTAAAACATTTTTCGTTGGTGCTCCGCTCCTATTGGCCTTAGCGTTATGACATATAGCCTATCCTTCCTCAATAAACGGGCTATTTAACACTGAAAGAATTTTTCAAATTGGATGAGTAGCTCCTGATATTAACTAGTTCAAGCAAACAAACAAACAAACTCTTCAGCTTTATAATATTAGCATAGATAAACTTAATCATTTATTTTCTTAGTTTTAGTAAATAGATAAAAAAAACTTCCTTATAACAACATCTAATAATAATATCTGATAATACAAATATATCATAACTAATGCATACACTACGATGTTCATACATTTTTGTCAAGAATAAAAATTCGATAAATGTTCGTGCTAAAGATACAACGTGCGAGGAATATCAAAGGTTGTATTATTCAATGTAGAGACCTAAAACTACACACAATAATTATATTAGCAAGATCCTGCCCTTAGGGAATGTTAAAGACATACGAAAAGCATGTGTTTATATGGAACGCGAAAGGAGAAATGTCTGTATGACACTTAGTACTAAGTACACCATACCTATTCCGACTTGAACTAATTTTTTTTAAGTAGAGGATATCCATACTAATATAACTAGCTGTTCCGAAGTAGCTCCACCGGTTTAGTTTGTATTAAAGCTTTGTTTTTCCTAGTTAAATTGCTAGGGGAATTCTATGTTCTCCTGGTTCTTAGCGAGCAATTCCAGTCAAATCGGTTTAGCCGCTCTCGAGTTATAAGTAATATACCTAACTAACACGAATTTCTTTTATAGATATAGACAAATGTGAAATATGTTCTTTTATGTTGTACAAGCTGTTACCAGCGGCTTTGCTCGCGTGGTAATTAATATATTTACGGAATAATTTAAAATATTATTTTAATTCAATGCTTTTTGTACCACATTGAGATTGACTTTCATACAAACTTTCAACCCCTATTTTACCCTTACGGGTAGAATTTCCAAAAACGCTTAAATACGTATAATTTCAATAAGTAGCCTAAACATTAAATATCATGTTTCCAAAAAAATGACGGTTTTCCATACAAATTTGGAACCCCTATTGAAATAGGGGTAGCTTTTTTAAAATTCCGTCCTTAGACACCAAATTTCATGGCTGTAATTTTAACAGTTTTGCTCGGCGATTATAAATCAGTCAGTCAGGATATGCTAGTTTATAAGTATAGATGAAACGATGTTAATGGTTTCTTTATATATCAACTATCCGACCCGGCCAACCCACACCCGCTCCCGTTTTCTAATTTTCCCTGATTTTCGGGCTTTTATTTCCTTAAGAACCATCTCTTGACAATGACTGATACAACAAAGAAGAATTAGCAAAATTGGTCTGTCCACTCACGTGTGAGAAATTGGCATTTATTTTATACATTTATGAAGAGATATAGATGTAAATGTCTGAAGGCGTTTTTCTGGTTATTTAGTTAAACTACTGTTTAATAATAATACAAACTGCGGATGAAAATTGTGTTAACTTAAACCGTACATTTACTAATGAGGCTGTGGCTTCCGTTTGATGGCCAGAAATATATTACCAAAGCTTAACCTTAACAAACTACGTTAACTTGGCTTCTTGGATACTAAAATACTCCACACTTCCGAACTTAGATTTAAAATATTGTTGCAACCCTTATTCCCAGTGTAAGATCATCTCTTGGTCCAGCGGTTCGGCGTTAGACTTGAATTCTTGAGTTCTGGGTTTGATCCCGAGGTCGGGCAATGAAAAAAAAAACGTGTTTTTTCAATTTCCTAAAAAACTCACGTTGGAGGATTGGATATTTGGTCGGTTAGCGATAGGCTTACCACCTATCATATTGTAAGATTTTGTGACCCAGCACCCAGGTTGTGCATCTGCCTACCTATATGGGTGTGAACACACCTTTTCTTTAGATATTTATTTTATTGTATGATAAATTTAACTATTATAGGACAAATTCTTGTATGACAATTCGTGTAGACGTAGCCGCAGGGAAACATCATGGTGAAGGTATTAACAAAATGAAGCTATTTCAAATGATAATAAACTTTGTTGTTTACGTCTTTCAGTCCCGTTTTATCTGACAATGAATTAGCAGTTCCACCGGAGCCGAGGTCTCGCTCCGCTTCCAAGGCACGCGAAGCGCTTCTTATTCCGAGTAATGTTCGCGCTGAACTCGACGAAAACAAGATATTCGAATTAAAAGAGGTATTTATAATTTCCAAAGTAACAAATAATATGGTTTTTGTAAATGTAAAATTATGTTTGCTTATTTGATTTCTTTGTCATAAAAAATGTTATTTTTATTTATTATTACACAATTTATCACATATATACATATCTTCACGCCAAGTCCCCTGTTGGAGTTGGCAGTGAGTGCTGTATCTCATGATCCTTGCACACCTTTCTGGCTTCCTCTATATTCAATACCTTTCTCATGCAATCACGCTGGTTTCGGAGACTCTTAATCTCATTATGTTATTATCATTTTTAGTACATTTATTTATTGTACATGATGCCTACCTCTACTTCATCACTTATTCTATTTTTTATGTTGACTGAAAGAAATCTGTACACCTAGAGATAAGCCCACCTTTTTACTATTTACTACTGTTTCTATTTCTGTACCCTGCGTTTCTATTTACTACTGTCTGTGTATTTTGTCAAAAATGTTCAAAAATAATTAGATAAAAAATAAATAAATACGATTTTTATAACTAGCTTTTCTGCCAACGCTCGTCGTGCCTAACTTTTACAAATATCATAAGCATCCATAACTGTAACCAGTGCTTGCAGTTCGCATGGTAAAGAAGCAGAAAGCACTGCGCTTTTCATCTTCTGCATAAATCAAGCAGTCACCCGCATCGTTGGTCACCCATTCGCAATCCATTTGGAGGCCTCGGTCCAAATGCTACACAAACAAGCGTGCAGATACATAACCCTGCTGAATGCCAATGTCAACATCAAACCAAGGCAATATGTTGCCGTCTGCTCTCGCACCTACTTTACCATCTAAATTGCTTGTGAATAAAATTGTGAATGCTTCATCCCATAATCCAACAAAATGTCCATTAAGTGTAAACTATCTTCATAGAGAATAACTTCAAAGCTAAATTGTTATTTAAATTTGAAACTTTGTGAAAATTCTCGCCAAAATTTCTCTTGTGTTTAAACGAGAACATAATGCGATAGTAGTCATTAGGTAAATGTGTCCAGCACTTTATAAAGCTGCGTTTTATGAATACCACTAATGTCATCTTACATTAAATAAAATGGTTTTTTTATGGTATTATAATATGAAATACGTGATAGCTCACGTAGTCAGAAATCATCGCCTCCAAAAATAAAAAAGACACATCTAACACTTTATCTAAATTTGAGTTATATAGGTTGCCGGAATCAGAATAAAAAGGCGCATCTGCTAGTATTTTTAATATCTTGCTAACCTCTTGTGCTGTTTTAGCACAACAACTTTTTGTACACCTTTTTACATCCGATTGAAGAAGAAATTGATTGAATCAGTTATAAAAAGGCGCATAATAGACCCTATTTTTTAAAAAGAAGATAAAAAGACGCAAATAATCATTTACTTACAATGAGCTAATTTACAACCGCTATCATATCAAATAGCGAACGCATCTAACCACTTGTGCCCTATTTGTATACCTAAATACTTTTGAAAAAGTTTAAAAAAAAGAAACTTTTTTTAAATACTTTTGACACTCTTAAGAAGAAAAGGTGCAAATACATATATGCGTCCATTTCTGTTAAAAGAATTTTCTGGATAGATAGATGAAATACTTCGAGGAAAAGTACAATACTAGTGTTCTGTAATCTAGCGGTTCAGGTGTTGGATTTGACTGCATGAGGTCCCGGGTTCGAATCTCGGGTCGGACAAGAAAAAGAAAATTAGTTTTTTCAAATGTCCTAATAAATAAAACGTTGCTCGGTATTGGATATGGGCCCGGTTAGCGATAGGCTTGCCACCTATTAGAGGTTTGCACCGGAGAAAATTATTACCTCCGGTATTTTTTCTCTGGTTCTTACGAATAACCGGAGATTTTACCATTTACCTGTCATTCGTCGTGTGAACAGCTATAGCTGCCTAAATTTTAACGTCAGTCAATTGTCTATATTATATACCCTACTTTAGGTTTTCAGGCGACTCATGAGGGATTAATTAAATTTCTATAAAAAAGCAATCCTTTGTTGTTATCAGAAGTAATGAAAACAAAATCTCAAAATTTTAAGTTATAAATTTGAAACATTTTACACAATAGTAGTGTGATACTACACAGACACACACAAAGTTAATGGTTATTATGAATAGGTATAATATCTACCTATACCTACATAATAATTTATAAAGCAGGAAGCAAAGCATTTCCACTGTGTCAGCCTTGTATGAAATGCGCCTATCATTAAATTTATTCTTGTATCTATTTAAGTATTTCTATGTTTTAGAATCGTTAACTAACACCCATAACACAAGCATATAATTTGTTTACTTTAGGTTTAGATTCAATTTGTGTAACTTGTCCAGAGATATTTATTATTATTAAAAATGTTGCTAATTCCGATCTAACTGATGTCCCTAGAACAGTTAGGTATTTTCTAGCCAGTTTGTCTAGTGGTTCTAATTGTTTATAATGATTTCAAAAACCTTTAATTATATTGGAATGTTTCCCAACATAAGCGGTTTCACTATACATTTTTAAAATATTTATTAATGATGCCCCGGTGTGTTTATGTTTAGGCACTTTTTTAAAAAGCTTAATAATTTCGGTAGGTCGGTAACATTAAATTAAATCATTAAATTGTCGGTAAGTTCCTATGTGAAAATAAATAAAAATCTCCGGAGATTACGAAATAAGACCCGGATGTTACCGGTTTGGCCAATCTCCGGTTTTTCTCCGCAGATTTCGGAACCGGAGCAAAGCACTACCACCTATCACATTGTGGGACTCAGTGTCTTCGGGTAGATGTTGGTGCCGTGGTTGTCCCTCTGCCTATTTCTACGGGGATATAGGCGTTTAGAAATTTTTTAAAATATATTTTCCATTGTCGATGCTCGGTGAAACTTCCAAATATTCATATCTTTAAATGAAGAAACACTTATTTTGTTTTAGCTATCAATAATGTACCGGCTTTGCTTATACCAGCATTATCAAGGCTAAAACTTAAGCTACTCTAAATTTCAGCTTAAGTTTCTGAAATAAGACGATGAGACCAGTCATATTTACTGTTTTACTATATCTAATATTTTAGATCGTCGGCGCTTAGTGAAACTTCAAAAATATTCCAAACTAAGTTTCAGTTTTAGCCCTGATGATACTGCTATAAGCGAAACCGGTAAGCTATTTACAAAATAATAAATTATGATTGAGACGTAAAACAGTGCAAGTGTTTTTTCATTTAAAAATATGAGCAATATTTAAATTTAGACTTCATTTTTTTACAGGCTTTCTTATTATTTGACCTCAATGGCGACGGGTGTATAGATTTTAACGATCTTCGCGCAACTTTTGTGAGTCTTGGCGAAAAAATCGATGAACAAGCTGTACGAAGTATGTTATCCGAGGTATGTACACATCAAACAACAAAAACCGACTCCAATTATTTTATTAAGGTCATTCTAGACGGTTGTAAGGACGCTTTCCAACTTTTATTACAACTTTTGAGGAAAGTTGGTTCCATAATCTGATTATTATTAAATTTAGATTAAATCTATGGTTCAGACTGATACATACCAATGTTTACAACCGTCTAGAACGCCTATTAGGTACCATGTCACGATTTAATTACTCTTTTTTCTAAAAATAGCTATCGCTGTCTTGCTATCTGATAGCGATTCCAAGTTGGTCCGACATAAATGTTATCAACATTGCTGTAGTAAATTTGAGTTACATTTGATAATGCTTAAATTATACATAAATAACTGTAGCTCAAAAACCACTCCGATCATGATAAAAATAAATGATCGTCAGAATCATACATACCTTTTTAAAAATGTATATTCAAAATCGGTTTATAATTGGCTGAGTAATTTCGTAACAAACATACAAAAAAACATAAATGAGAGCTTTCTTTTTCGAAAGTTGCTTAAAAAGCAGATAATATTTAAACTTTTAAGTAATTCCTGGAGAATCCATAAATAAGTAGTGACGCCACAGGTATGGACAGATTCTTCTCTATCAGAGAAGGTGGGGAAGAAAAAAAAAAGAAATAAGAATCTTCACGCCCATATCCCCGAAGAGGTAGGCAGAGGCCTAACCAGGGCACCCACGACTAGCCGAAGATACTAAGTCCCACAATGTGATAGGTGGCAAGCCTATCGCCAACCGGGCAAAGAAAGAAAAAATGTCTAAAGTAATCCTTGGAGAATCAATAAACAATAACGCCACGGGTATGGAAAGAGTCTTCCCTGTCACAGATGGCATGGAAGTACAAGGGACCAATGTCCAAGTGAGAAGCTATATACTGATACTACCTGCGGCTTCGCCCGCGTTTTCACAGAAACCCGGTGTGCGATCGGGATTAAAAATAGCCTATATGTTAATCCAGGTCACAATCTATCTGTCTTCCAAATTTCAGACAAATCCGTTCAGCCATTCGAGCGTGAAAGAGTAACAAACATCCATACATCCATACTTACAAACTTTCGCATTTATAATATTAATAGGATATGCAGCAATACAAGAAAAATATAATATGGTGATCTATGATCGCCACGTTAATAGTGGAGCTAGCGTATACACCTATAACGCATGCATGTTATTAACTAACTTTGGGTTTAGATTCAATTTGTGTCACTTGTCCATGGATATTTATTATTTTTTATGCATTTACTTATATTAGGGGACAGCAACTACATGAAAACTGCAGCAGTATGCGAAGAAATACATTTCATTTTGATAAACTGATTATGATTAGTTGATGATATCATGGGTAGTGCTGTGAGTACTCCATTATAGTCAGGTGAAGTTTTAAAAACCTCGTGGTTAGCAACATATTAGCCATTTAAAAATAACAGTGCTCCTCTGTTCCAGTGACTCGAACAATAGGATTTGACCGAACTTGTATGTCATGTGGCGATTGTCGTAATGTCTTTGTTTTTTTCTAATAATATCGGTTTATATGTCAGTCGATTTTGTCTATGTGTTTGTTCTGCTTAATTTATGAAATGGCTGGACCGATGATGATGGGACTTTTAAACTTTAGTTAGGTAGCTGATGTAATACAAAAATACTTAAACTATTCGAAATTCGAAAAAGAACTAAACTTAGTAGTCTTTTTGATAAATTATACGCAAATGAAGTCGTGTGAATAGCTAGTCGACAATAATATGGTAACTTTATAGTTGATTCTAGTAAATCTTAGCCCTTTAAAATGTTTCTACGTAATTCTAAAATATAGCTTTATCTTCGTTTAAAGGAATCGACGTAGAACAGATAATAATTTACTTACTATTTATTATTCATAACGCTGAACAGAAATCAAATTGGTAAAATGATATTGAACCATTTTATGAATGAAAAAGTTCTCTTGAAAAAGCTAGCATTCGTTAGTGAATTACAAGAAGCTATTAAGTACATTTTCTTAATGGAAGGAATGACTAGAATATGATTGAATAAACATAATCATCATCTTGGCATTCACTTAATGTTGTATTTTACATTTAAGTAAAGAAACCCAGGTTCAGCGTTCCTAAATTTAACTTATTTTTAGGCATTTTTGGGTCGGTCTCTTTCACTAGCACCTAAAGACATACTTTGCAGTCAGTCATAAGTGACAAGAAAAACCCAACAGCGTAGGATAAATGCTGAAAAGACCTTGATGATATCAGTACTTTAAATTTTAAAAAGTATCTTCACGCCCATGTCCCCGTAGCGGTAGGCAGAGACACAACCAGGGCACCCACAACTAGGCGAAGACACAATGTCCCACAATGTAATAGGTGGCAAGCCTATCGCCAACCGGGTGCACATATCCAATCCCGGGAAACATTTTTTATTAGAAAATTGGAAAAACCAAATTTTCTTATTGTTGCCCGACCCAGGAATCGAACTCAGGACTCCATGCAGTCAGCAACACCTGGGCCGCTAGACCACATAGGCGATTAAATTTTAAGATGTCAATATACATAAATGGAATACTACTTTTACATACTGTAATTCTAATACCTCACTGGTTTATACTCTGTGCTCATAGTTGCCGTATTCCAGTTCAGTGTGTCAGTTTCCAGAGAAAACTCACTATCAACAATAATTAACATGTCTTTCGATGCTATATCTTAGACTTACCAATAAGAAATACGTGTGCCTGTATCTTTTCTTTATCAGTTATTCAATTAACTAATGCAAAGCATACAAGTTGTTATTGAGTATTTGTTAACCGACCAAAGAAATATGAGATTCTCAATTTAACTTTATGTTTTACTCTAATTTTTTTTGCATGTTAACGTGATTGCTCGGCCAATTGCCAATCGATTTTGATTGTTCTTTTTCAAGAAGATGTGGTGGTTCCATCTTAGTTATGTAATGATTAGACCATTGGTGTTTTAGTTACACCCAAAAGCTTATATATCATGGCAAATAACTCAAAAACTCCTATTTAGATATTGATAAAATTTACGTGGAATCACTTAGAAATTATTTTATATATTCCAAAAAAATAATTAACAATTTGCGACGTGATACTTTGAAATAGTTGAAGTCGGTTTTGAAGTTTTACTTTTATTTAATTTGTAGGGTATGATTAAAAATGCAGAAACTAAAATATGTTTTAACATTTCAGGCTTCAAATCCACTAGATTTTGATGCATTTGTAAATCTACTTGGTTATAAGACACTAGAGCTTGATTCGGAAGAGACGCTCGTCGCAGCCTTATCCCGTTGGGACAGCGAAAATACGGGATATATATCCGAAGAGAAGTATGCCAATATTTTACTGAATTTCTATAAACTGCTACAGCATTCCATCATTGAATATGAAATGGGAAATATTTTATTACTATTAATTGGAATTATCCCGTGTTGGATCTCCTTTGTAGAATAGACCATCTGCCTTCCTTGCCAGGCAGGTCGTAAAAGGCGAGCATAGGCTCACCGTCACTAACACCGAGACTAGCTGGTAGAGTTTTGCAGCGACTCGTCCGGATTGGTACCACCGCCTTACCTATTCCTGCCGCCATAACGTCATGACGTGTTCCGGTTGGCAACGCACCATTACCACCTTTGGTGTCTCTAGGCGGCGTGAATTTCTAAACATCAGGAAATCCGTCTGCTTGTTTGCCTTCAAATATCATAAAAAAAATGTTTCTTTCATGGTTAGATATACAAAAATAACTTATATCAATACGTGATGTTAAATGAAATTAACGAAAGATATGAGTCCTCATGTGTGCACTTTACTTAAAATTTACTTCTTTTATTAGAATACATCTTAATATTTTTTTTATTTTATGATATTGGAAGGCAAACAAGCAGACGGATTTCCTGATGGTGAGAAATTCGAGCTGCTTAGAGAAACCAAAGGTGGTAATGGTGCGTTGCCGGGATGTTCAACCTCGAGCAAAAGTAAGTTTACCGGCTACCTTCTCCTCCGAACTGAAACACATTAACGGCAAGCACTATCGTTATATATAGCGGCAGGAATTCCTAGTTAAGGCTGTGACATCAATTCGGGCGAGTCGCTGCAAAACTCTACTAGCTAGTCAGATGTCACAGTGTTAGTAACAATAAGTCTATGCTCGCCTTATACGAGCAACCTAGCTGGAAGGCAGATGGATTATTCTGTAAAGGAGCACGGACCAACACGAGGAAAATTATGATGGGGGAAAGTTAATGCTAATAATTTGTGTTCATTTTGGAGATTATTAAAGTTTGGCATTGTCCTAGCTTGCAATGGTAGTAAATCCTTAAATATTTTCCATGAACAGGATAAGTATTAAAATCAAACTTCTGTCGCCAGCCAGCCAACACCAGTTTTTAAACGAAATAGTCGCATCGAAATCGGCCCATCCGTAGTCACTATTTCACAGACATACAGACAGACACACACACACACACACACACACCATTTTTTTTAATTTTTTGAACGTACAGGGAGAATGACATACTTGTATTAAAATACACCTAATGACTATTCTACGGCTCCCACTTTAGGAATCACTGTATGGGACACAATTTGCAGGCGTCGGGATGTGACGATCCTATCGCTCACTGTTGGACTTCAAATAGTTTAAGTTACCTACTAGGTTATTCCACTACAGGAACTAGTCATAGCCATGTGGTTGCTGTCTGTGTAACAGTTTGCCCGGGTTAATATATTCGCATTCCCTATGACGATCGTTTTTATTATTGTTTTTTCTCTCGTACACATACTCGTACGTACGTCTGTAGGTAGCTCATCAAGTAGCTGCTAAGCTTGCACATGTGACTTAAGATGTTGACCACTAGATAGCTTAGCGTATCAGTTTTGTCGCCTCCGTGGTCTTGTCAACTTGACTGAGGTCCCGGGTTCGATTCCCGGGTCGGGCAACACAAAATTAATCGGGTTTTTTCCAATTTTCTAATGAAAAAAAACGCTGCTCTGGATTGGATGTGTGCCTGGTCAGCGATAGGCTTGCCACCACATTATGGGAATTAGTGTCTTCGGCTAGTCGTGGGTGCCCTGGTTGTGCTTTTGCCAACCTCTTTAAGGATATGGGCGTGAAGATACTTATTTTTTTATGGTGTCCGTATGGGACGTTTGTGTATTTTTTTTTATGATATTGGAAGGCAAACAAGCAGACGGATTTCGTGATGGTAAGAAATTCACGCTGCCTAGAGACACCAAAGGTAGTAATGGTGCGCTGCCAACCTGAGGCCGGGATGTTAGGCCTCGAGCAAAAGTAAGTTTACCGGCTACCTTACCTTCCGAACCGGAACACGTCATGACGTTATGACGGCAGGAATAGGTAAGGCGGTGGTACCAATCCGGGCGAGTCGCTGCGAAACTCTACCACCTAGTATTATCAAGGTAAGAAACATCTGTCAATGCATTTTATAACGAAGAAAAAAAATAGTTTTGAAATTTCTTCTTTCCTTTGTAGGTGGTAAAGTTTTGCAGCGACATGCGCGGATTGGCAACACCGCCCTACCTATTTTTGCCGCCATAAAGTCAGTGCTTACATAGATGTGTCGGAGGATAAGGTAGCCGGTAAACTTACTTCTGCTTGAGGCCAAACATCCCGGTTAAAGTTTTGCAACACACCATTACCATCTTTGGTGACTCTAAGCGACGTGAATTTCTCACCATCATTAAATCCGTCTGCTTGTTGTCTTTAAATATTATAAAAATAAAATAAAAAAATCTTAATTATGCACCAACACAAGCGAACCAATGGAAAATTACACTTGATCATAGACATTAGCACCATAAAGTCAGATACAGCTGCATTGCCAATTAATACGCCATTTAAAATATCACAAGTCATAGTTTTTAAAACTTTACTTGAAGCTTACAAAATGATATTCCATTTTGGTTTCTAAACTCCAATACCAATCATACTACATAAGATAAGGATATTGGAGAAATAGGCATAGAAAATCATGATCCGTATTCAGTGCAGCACCGCAGCTACATCGAAATAAGATTAAGGGAGTCCCTCGGATGGAGACATCACTGAGCTAGTTTTGGATCAAATATGAATACGTAATACATGTATATTTCTAGTAGAAAAATATATGCAACGATTTCAAAACTTAATAGATTTTTATTAACCTAAAAAAGTACCGGAAACTTCGAAAAAAAGGTGGAGGTTATAGTTCGACTCGTATATTTTTTTTATGGATGTCAATATTTTTCTCTGTCATTTTTGAATTGTTTTTTTTTTATTTGAAAGAGCGTACATTCGAAATGGTCCATTTACACCAAGTTAGGATATGACATAGAATGGACTGGAAATATTCATTTTTTGAGTATGTAGATACATACATACATACCTACAAAGATATATTCATGCCAAGTCCCTTACGGGTTAGGCAGAGAGTATCAAGTGCTAGATCTCACGATCCTGACAAACCTGTATGCCTTCCTTCACATTCATTACCCTTTACACGCCGGTTTCGGAGACTCTTGACCCCACCCTCGGATAATGTCCAAACGATCTGACCCTGGTCTCCCCGGGTACCTACATCCATCCACATTCGTATTGTATATCTGCTTTGTCAATCTTTCATCTGTCATTCTTTCTACATGACCGAAACAGCGGATGTATGTAGATGACCTAATTAATGAAATCGAAGTCGCATTTTTACAGTTTTAAAATATGAAGGCTTATTAAAAACTTGTAAATTTACTAGTGGCCCGCCCCGGCTTCGCACGGTTATGAAATATACATATAAACCTTCCTCACTTTCCTCTTCAATTACCTTATCTATTGAAAAAATCGCATCAAAATTCCGTTTGGTAATTTTAAAGATTTAAGCATACAAAGGGACACAGGGACCGAGGAAGCGACTTTGTTGTATACTATGTAGTGATTAAGTACCTAAATGTTGTCATGAATAATAATATTTACAAGGTTTAAGGATTTTTATTCGTCGTTATAAAAAAGTTATTAAAAAAATACTTTGACATTTACAAGCACCAAATCCTAGATAAGTATAAGTTTGACTTATGTGTGTGAGTCTATAGTATCAGAAATTTTAAACGGAGGGACCGATTTTGACTATTTTTTTTCATTGGAAGCTGAAGTGATCAAAATGCTTCTTTGCTAAACTACGGATGTAATCCCCGATAAACCCATCGGGGATCATTATATTTTTGTTTTGGATTACTATTTTCGCTAATTGGATATTATGATTTTAAATGAGCAAGATACATTAACATTGAAAAACAAAACAGCGACATTTTATCCTTACTGCCCGATACTACTTCAGCGTGTTACAGCCTTTTGGTGCCTCTATGGAGACACATTTAAATACCGAGACAAAAAGTAGCCGATATCACTCTTCAACCTAATAACTATATCCACACAAAAAACTCTTTATCTTCATAAATGAATATAAAAGTGAATCCCCATTTCGCATAATCATTGTATCATGCCTGAACGGATGGATCAATTTAGCTAATGATTATTGAAGTGAAAACTTCTTTAGTGGCGTTGCGTACTTTTTTTGGAATGGATAAAAACTTTTAAACACGTGTCCTACGTGACCTGAAATTTCGTAGGACGAAAATTCGTAAGACACAGAGCGCTTGCGCGAATGTTCGTGTTGTCATGTTTGTGTACTATAGCGCAATAAATGAATATTGTATGCTACCATATAAATGATAGTACTTTCATACTGATAATTAAAGCAATTATTGCAAAATTATTCCCTAACCTTTCCAATATATCAAAAATGCACAACGTTAATATTCAAGTTTTCAATACTGCTGGCACTCCCGGAGTGCAACCCGTCGTTTTTTGTTTTATTGGTTAAACTTTTCATGTGAACCTTAAAGTCAGGTTAAGGTTCACATGAAAAAGAAAAACCAGGTAAATCACAGGGAAAATGGGAAAGACAATGCTTTAATATATGCAAACTGTTAGTAGCTGTTGTCAAGTGCTACGAAGTTCTCCGGGTAGGCTAGCTAAATTTAAATATATATTGTTATATATAAATGAATTAATATTATTTTCGGACATCGAATCATGTAAAATGGCTTTTTTGTTGTGTTAGTTCTTGTCAGGAGAAAAACATTATTCATATATATAAGATAACGTCATTCGGCTTACTTAGTTATACTTATGACATTGCGTGGTTGCACGTGAAAGAATAACAAACAAACAAGCTTTTGAATTCAATCACCTCGCCTCTGTGGTCTAGTGGTTCAGGTGTTGGACTGCATGAGGTCCCGGGTTCGAATCCCGGGTCGGGAAACAATAAAGAAAATTTGGGTTTTCCAATTTTCTAATAAAAAAAATTTTGTTTGGGATTGGATATGTACCCGGTTGGCGATAGGCTTGCCACCACGTTGTGGGAATTAGTGTCTTCGGCTAGTCGTGGGTGCCCTGATTGTGACTCTGCCTACCTCTTCGAGGTTATATCCGTGAAGATACTACATCACGGATGACTTATTTTTTTTTAAATGACCCTCCCCCTCAATTAATCGACACCTGGTTAAACTGAAACTGTAAACATTCTAACACCTTTCCACAACACTTGGCCAATATTTTCTAAGTAGAGGCAATAGAGAAAAAGTTCCTAACTTCAGTAATTAATAAAGCATCGGCACGTAAGTAATAAGCAGAAACTTAGCGCTAACTATAGTAATTGCAGAACTTGTCTAATCTCTGTGGTGCCTTGAAAACTTTCAGCTAATAGCTTCTATAATACTGGATACCCTGATTGCTAGTATTTTATCAGGTCATACCAAGTTATTCATTTTATAAGGTGGAAAATTTAACAAACCTTTTGAAGTAACTTAAAATTACTTTACTGAATATTACTTAGATTCTAAGAGAGATTATTTATTACTTATTAAAGTTCGCTCACGAAGCAGAAAAATTTGTAAATTGTCCTATTCCCTTACTGACAGTGGTTACAAACATTTTTATAAAGAACACTTAGGTGCAAGCTTTTTGAGATTTAAAAAAACTTAAAAATTTAAAACGAATATTATAATTATTGTGTTTTCTGGTATTAAAATCAACGAGTTGCTTTTGCTAAATAGTAACATCCAACATCATCGGGATGTAAAATACTATTTTACTCGGAGTTAGTTTCCAGATATTGCTCTCACTACTACTTTCTGATGACAATTTCTATAAAAGTCAAAATTACAAAAATAGTATAAAATTCAAGTATAACTAAACATAATTCAACTAAAGATTCCTAAAACAAAACATATCATACAATATCGGGCAAATAGTTAACCATTCCTTAGGGCTAAAACACGTAAGGGCGTCGCGGCGTCGCACTGCTAAAATCGTCGGTTTGCGTTGCGGCGTTTCGACGTCACAGACGTGTCTTTACCACGGACAATGGTGAGAAAATTATTGCTTACTTACTTGTTATTAAAAAGATATTACTCCGCTTACAATAAATAAATAGTGCCGCGCCGCTAGAATCGGTAGTGACGCTACTGCCGATTCTAGCGGCGCGGCACCGCATCGCGGTTTTCTGTTTCGGCCCTTAAGGAGGTAGGCCTTGGTTCCGTGCGAGCGAGACATAATATCTTTTCACAATAGCGATAAAGACAGCTAATAACATATTGACGTCCAAATATCTTCCTCGTTTGCGACTTTAGTATAGTAACAATAATAGAAGTTGACATGAAATTTTGATTAAACTGACTGAAGATGACTGTTTCAAGTTTAAAACTTATTTTAATGTATTAACGGGAAAAACTAGGATCACAATAATTAGAATAATTGGAACATAGCATGAAGGACTCATAATGTGGTATAATATAGAAAGCACTAACTACAATAATTACAAAACTTATCTCATCGCTGCGGTGCCCTTGAAATTTCTTGCAAACAGCTTCTACACACTGAATACCCTAATTTCTAGCATTTTATCTAGTTCCCACAAGTTGTAAATGGCACAACGTAGATAATGTTATAATTTACATTTATGTATATACTTTTGGAGAAACTTATAATTATTACAAGCTGAATGAATTTAAATTTGATAGTTTTTAAGTTGAAGTTGAAGGTCATTTATTTGCCTTTAGTAGTGTACATTTCAGGTCTTACATTTTATAGATAGTACTTAATAACTACTTAACATAATGAAATAAAACACAAAAAAGAATTAATTTGAGACACTTGTCTTTTGGTAAATGTATTAATAGAGAAGCTAGACGCTTGTGTCCTGCTATAACAAACAGGTTTGCTTCGTTGGAGTGGGTTTGGTCAAAGTTTAAGGCTTGCATAGCTTCTATCGCGGACCATGAGCGTGGAGATCGAATCCAGAAATTTCGTAACGAAAATAACCTAACACCTCCCACTCCGAGTTTATTATTTTTTTTTGTTGTTATGCGATGACACGGCCGATAGCCAACCGTTTTATTTCTTTTAAGAAAGATAAACCATGATTCCGAGATGGTCTCATAATAATTTTATCATGATCCGACTAGTGGTTTTGAGTTATACTTAATAGTGCATAAAATTTTCACTTATCTTAACTAAACTGAAAAAGTAAGCATTATTAATTGTAATTTAAAAACTACTAGTAAGGTGTTGATAAAATGTATGTAGGTCCATTTCGAGAACATATTATTTGAAAAAAGAATTATCGAATTGCGACTTGGTACCTAATCAAATAATTGGAGTTGATTTTTACAGTTATACTCCGTTTAATTATTCGTTTCAAAAGTTATCATCTATATTTTAATACGTCATGCTAATTAATACTTTGGACCCCTTTTACGAAAATTACGAGGAAGTAGGAGCATAAAATTTGGCACACTTATAGTTTATGTGTAGAAAAAGTCCAGAACGCTAATATTTTTCAATAATAATGCTTAAAAAGTACATTAAATCAATAAATAAAACATTACTCATACTACCATGCATTTGACACACACACAAACCAATGTATTGATGATAACGATAAAAGATCACAGATGGCGCACTAAAAAGCTTGGAAACAAAGTAGTTGGTCTTGAGAAATTAAGATGATGTTCTTATCAACAACATATGTAAATTTTGACCAACGGGCGACCACTAGTATAATATTAATAACTCGCTTTGCAGTAGGTACCATTAATGTAAAATATTTAGAGGTACGTTTAATATAGCGAGTTTTCAGCAAAGAATATCTGCAACAAAGTAAAAGGAACGCTGAAGCAATTCCTTTATTGGGTTAATTCGTTATTGAATGAAGATAATTGAGAATTGGATCGTCTATTCAGCAAATTGGAGAATTTGCAAAATAGCGATAAACTCAAATGCTTCGCGATTTACTTCGTTATTTGTTTTGCGTAATTACATTACTGTAAATTATAACCATTCAAGCACAGTATAAATTTGAAACAGTATGGGAACTTGACAAAGCAGATATACAATGCGTATGTGGATGTATTTTGGTACCCGGAGAGACCTAGGTTGAGATTCCACTATCAAATTTCTCGGGTGTTAGTCAAAGGTGACAAAGGTCTCCGGATCCGGGGTATTTGAATGAAAAGGGTATTGAATGTGGAGGAGGCCAGGTTGAGGTTTGATATTTAACACTCTTTGCTTACCCCGCAAAGCTATTGGCGTAAACAGATGTGAAATAAGCTTTTATTTTGCTAATTTTGCGTAAACAGTGTAACTGTTGTGGCAAATAATCCTCCAAACGATACAGAATGTGGCAAGCCTGACAAACGTTCCCACCGCCCACCTCCGCGACCAGAACACGAATAAAGGTAGAGCCCGGGACGATATAAATTGTCACGTAATTCACATGTGACAACCCTACCTAAAGTTCCCAACTCCCACCTCCGCAACCATATCACAAACAGAGTCCGAACAAGGGAAACCAAGCCACTTGTCACGTCCTTGGCCAACTTTGTTCTGGTCGCGGAGGTGGGCGTTGGGAACGTTAGTTAGGTTGTCATGTTCTGTGTCTTGGTGGATTATTTTACGCGGAATTAGCATAATAAAGGCTTATTTTACATCCATTATAATGAATTTCCGCAAAGTAACGTCTCATTCAATAAAATACCTTGGCGTGAAGATATGCATGTAGTATGGAACCTAAGTCTATTTTTCAAAATACACACTCCATTGAAGCAACCGTATTGTCATGTTCTTATTTAATTTATCGAATTTCCTAGTGTTGGTCTGGGTCTGATGAGTAGAATAGAATAGAGTGTCTATAGGCTACGGTCATCTTTTACCACCAGGAGAGACATGTCTAGTTCACTGACCTTTCACATAAAATAACGACGTAGTTTATAAATGATATAAGTAGGTAATCTCATGGCGACGGTTAATCCTTTTAATAATTGGAATATGCTCCTGGCATGTTAAAATGATCACTAGAGACGGTGCTACTGCAGCACTGCAAAAGCCGCTAAGGGTCCTCGTTAATGAGCAGTTCGTGTTAGTGACCCGTTTTTGAACGTTTGTGGACAGTTTTTCTGATGTTCATATTTTTGTAGTGGTTATTGTATTGCTTCCCCTCTTATTACCGCATATTTATCAAAAATCAATTATCGTACTTTTATCATCGTCACATTATACAAACTTAGAAAACTATTACAATATACTTAATATTATACGAATTCGACATTGAGAATTCGCAAATTAATTATTATATTAAATATTTAACAAATAATTGCACATTCAATTTCCAAATCATTGCTACAAAAAAGACAATGTAAATACAATTGTAATTCACTAACATAAAGTCATAATAATTGTGACTTGAATGCTAAAATGTCGAAATAATAAAATAACTCAGAAATGTAAAGTAAGATGAAATGTAAAAATAATTATAATGAGATATATCATGTCAAATAAAAAAAAAAAAACAAAATTATATAAAAAATTAGCAATCAGTCAATCAAAAGAAATAAATAATAAAAAAAAATAGCTACAGTTGTTTTCAGTTAAAATTGTTAATTCATTTACATCCAAAATGTCAAAAAATAAAAAATTGTAGTTTGTTTGAATCTGACTAATATGTTTTTACATAATATGTTAGGTTTTCTAAAATAAAATGTGATGTTACAGTAAGAATACCAATTTCCTTAAATTTGTTCCTTAGATAATAATAAAGTGAATAGCTCTTTTTTTTAAACGTGAGACTCCAATTCCTACTCTTTCTTTCCCACTTTATATGGTTTATGGCGAGTAAGGAATTGACAAACGTGAGTTACTACACAACTAAAACAGTTTGAATAGGTTTTGTGAGGTCTGAACGACCTCATAATTCACTAGTAGAATAATTCAGTAATGTAAATAAAGTCAGTTGAAGTAGATGGTCCTGCAACTTGCAACTGCCTAGATTAGCATCATCGCCTTACGGTCAATATTAATAACCTATCTACTGATAAAGATAGGACTTCTAAAGTTTGGTTGCTATGATGTTTTTGTTAATTGTTGAAAAATAGTAGCGATTAACTGGCAACTGAACTAAAATAGCACGATCTCTTAACTTTTATTTTATTAATATTGGTTACCCATTTTGCCCCTGTATTACATGTCTGCCATTGTAATTGTTCGACTTGAGAGAAAGGTAGCAAGTAACCTTAATACGTTAAATTTGTTACATGCACGTCTTATGTTGGCAACGCCTCTTATATAGTCACTGTGTTTAGGATATTCTTAACGTTAGGGAATCTATCAGATTATCCGTCTTAAATTATAAAAGAACAAAAAACAGCCCAACCCTTTTTAATGTTGCAGAATCCGTCATGACCTCATGACTTGGGGAGACCGTTTCACCGAAAAGGAGGCCGATTACGCCCTCGACGAGGCACCAATTGTCAAGAAAGATGGATACAATTTCATTGATTACAAGCAATTTTGTAGTCAACTGTGCGGACTAAGGAAACCAAACAAAGACGCGTTGAAATGTTAAATCCGTTATTTGGTTAAAGGCGAATCATTTTTACTTTGCTATTAAAGAGCTTGAAGCTTTGAATTACTTTTTTATTTTTTTACCTGAGCCCTTAGCATGAGATTACGCTCAGTTAGTTACGTGTCGAAAGCTTTGACACTTTTGGTGTTTCTCTCAGTTACCAATAGAGGCGCTGTTCAAAGTTACATACAAATAATTTACAGAGGGTAGCGAGATTAGTAAACTTGACAAGCCGTAAACTCATGGTAGGGTTCTGAGTCTTTACCATGAGTTGTTACAGATTACGTTCCTTAAGTTACGTGTCGAAATCTATGACACTTTTTGTCTAAAAATATGTTTCTCCTATTCACTAATAGAGGCGCTTTTCAAAGTTTTCATACCAATAATTTACAGAGACGGAAACTTGACAAACCGTAAACTCATAATAGGGCTCTGGCAAATTTCTTTACCTGACAATCAATACTATCTTCCTATACTGCGGAGGGACTTGGCGTAAAGATTTATAAGATGACCAGTATATTCAAATGTTTCTCCACGCTCTAACTTTTATTAACTAGACTATAAAATTTATAACTTGGAAAAAAATACAGGACAGTTTGTAAAGCACATACAACAAACAAAAAAAACAATTAAATTATATAGTATTCCGCATCAAGGAATGATAGCCCAATTTACGTTTTAAATTTAACTCGGAAAATCCTTCAGAAAAGGTAGCATATATACTTTTCTCGGAACACAATGTATCTATTATCCAAATTTCATTACGATTAGTTTAGCAGTTTCGGGTAGAATCGAAATCATGAACAGACAGACAATCAAACATTCTAAAGATGCTAAAATGTGTTTGTTATACTGCCCCTTTGTATTTACTTGCACCTATTTTACCTTTAATGTACCTAATTCACTCTTCTACAGCTTTATTACAAGCAGGTATAATTGAATGATTGAATGATTTAATCGTAAAATAACACAGGGCATAGGGACAGAGGGAGCGACTTTGTTTTATATTATGTAGTGATGATTACCCATGTTCTGTGGTTATCGCGTTACGCCTGAACGGATGGATTAATTTTGGTTATTAGTTTTTGTTGTGTTTAAGATTCAGTTAATTTATTTATCCCATGCTACACAGCTCGTTTATAACTTGGCAGTCCTGGTAGTCATTTCTCAAGGCACATGAAATTTATTCTAACTTTGTGTCCACAATCACCATAGACGACCATAGAATAGATATAACCGAGATCGCAAAAATGTGCCGCCATTTGAAAACGGAGCGCAGTCGGAAGTACGTCTTAAAGGATGAATTTTTGACCTAGGATAGGGTTTATCCTATGTAAGTATAATGAGAATATATGTTATGCAGTATTAATGATAATTTTGAATAAAGTATAGTTCCAGGGATGAGGTATATAATGTTTCAGAATTTGGCCCTTCCGGAGTATAAATATTGGAGCAAAATTCGGGATAGCATTGAAGGTCGGACCTCCAGAGGTGTAACTGGGAAGACTTGAAAGATAGTAAGAAAATTAATCCCAGAGAACCTACTCTGCCTCACTCTCGCCATTGTGTACGTGTTACTGTATGTTTTATTCCTAAAATCTCTCAGCACTCAACTCATTTTAAGTTATCGCTATCTTCTTTTAACGATAGTGACAGAAAGAGACAAGAAGAAACACTTTCTACAAAATTTTAATCTATTCCTCGGAAAATATAGATTCAAATCGTCATGAGTTGACATTTTCGAACCAACCTGACACGTCTAAAATGTGAAATCTGTTTTTTGTCTAATTTGCAAAATAAAGCATACACTGGAAATAAGTTTAGTTGGTGCTCATCAGAATTTCCACTACTACCAATGTTGCATGGTCAGAGAAATTGTTAGCTTTATAAAATGAAGGTCTGGCTTGGTATGGATCTCCAGCAAACGTTGGTATTTCTACGAGGTCAGATAGTTTAATTATAAAGTAAACTATAAAAGCAGCATTGTATTTTCCAACAATAACATCAAGTAAAACAAGAACAGTGTTACATTGTATTGTTAAACACTATCATCACGGCTTAACATGAAACTGTCTTTGTTTATGTCCTTGTATTTTTCAACAATACATTGTGTCAGAGTGTAAAAATGTTCATTTTCTTAGATATAATGCTACCATAACCTCAAAATTAAGGTTTGTACTTTTTACAGGATAAAACATCAACACGCAGGTGGCTATTTAGATGATAGAGGTCATCGTGGCTTTTAGACATTAGGTATATTAGGTGATATAGGTGCGTCTTGTGGCCGAGTCAAATTTACACATTAGGCCTAATGTGCAAATTTATCATCTACCCTAGACCACAGTATAAATATAAAACAGTATAGAAACTTTTTATGTGAGAATTCGGCGAACAAGCACTCAGTAAAGCCGAGTGCTTGTTGCTTGTATCCGGGCAAATTGCTGCAGCACCCTCTATCCGCAGAAGTCTCTTCGATAATAATCTTTCTTTTACCCTATGCTCGCCTATCTAGGTGATAAGAGGCCATCGTGGCTTTTAAGCAGTATATTAAGTAATACAATTGCATCGCAGTGTTGTAATCGAGATATTGTGTCTAATTTAATGCGCAATTTTATCAGCTGCTCTGCACCACAGTATGGCAACTTTTTTTAAGTGAGAGTTAGGTGAACCAGTATGCAATTTTCCTGATGGGAAAAGAGTGGTATAATCATCGGCTATAGGCACCATAGATGCTACAGTTACGTCCGCTGTTCTGTGATCGAGATATTAGGCCTATTACACAAGTCTACCAGCTCCCATGCCCTCCAGACCTAAACACGAAAGACCTAATGGCAAAAGGAATAGATAAGACGGTAGATGGTTATGGCAAGTTTCTGTATCGCACTCTGTCCGCAAGTATCTTGCTGTTAATAGTCTATCTTTTAATCTGTGCCTCTTTTAACCTCTTATGAGCTGCCTGGCAGAAAGACAGATAGTTTTTTTCTGTTCTGCGGACTTAGACTAAACCAAGACTACTGCCTTTTTGCGGTGCTGCAGCAGCGAGTGCTGCATCAAGGCGAGCGGTTACTTTGTTGTTTGTTTTCGCAATCACTTTAAAAATGCGATAAGAATATTTGTCTTTTGGTTGGGTTAACCGACGCAATTCGATAACCTACATAAACTATTTGTAAACTACCTAGTTATTGCTATTTACTACAAAATAGTAAATGCCAAGTTAAAAAAACGTGAGTCACGTTTTTTAACGTGATAACCCTACTGCACCCTACTGCTTCAATGCAGTGTAGGTAATATATTTTATCAACCGGCTAAGTTTCCATATTGTTCCATGTTTGTAATATGGCTACGTTTCGGGTCGTAACTCGATATTGTTGTTGTGTTAGTAATTTATGTTCGCGTTGACTACACGAGGTCCCGGATTTGTTTCTCAGTTCGGGCAACTCGAAGTGTGTTTATTAAAATTTCTCAAAGAAATTGGATAATGGGATTGGAGGAGTGCCCTGTTGGCGAGATGTTGCTACCTATCATATTGTTTGATTAAGACCTTCGGCTAGCCGTGAGTACTCTAATTGTACTTCCTGTAACTTTTTTAAAACTCTTGGTGAAACTTAGTGTCAAAATATGTCACAAAACAAAATAACCTTGGGAAAATATACAAATCGAGGAAAATATAGACTTAATAAATAACTAGCTGATCCGGAGAACTACGTTCATTGGAATGGAATAAAAGTATCCTATGTCTCCTCTCCGTCTCCTGGTTCTAAGTAAGACATTCCTGCCAATTTTCAGTGGTATCGGAGTTATAAATCGTGTAACTAAGACGACTTCCTTTTATATATTATCATATTAAGATGAATAAACAAAAAGTTCGGTATGAAAAAATAACATAAAATGGGAATGACAAATTCAGGGAATAAAAGTTAAAATATTTAAAATTGTATTTGTAATTTTAGTTATTAATAACATAAGTACGTCAAAATTAAAAAAAATCATCGAAAGGATTGTTGAGTTACATACCTATATCTGGAGTTTTATCATAACTGATATAGCAAATAATACATAAAAGCTAAAGCTAAATAAATTTAAAAACACATTTTTTGTGACGAGCTTTGCTTTCTATGGCCTATTTCCAGTACTATTTAAGACGTATCGAATGAGCCCAAACACGACATAACTGAACCATGTTAGACATATATACATATACATACATACATTTCAAACATAATGTTATAATAACTGTCATTAGATTTGCAAATGTAAAATGTCAGCTGATCAGATTCAGGAAACCGGAAAGTAGATCAAATTCAACTTGCAAAATTTCACATACTTACACATACAATTGCAAAATGCTATCTGTTTCTCTTTTAGTGGCTAAGCCGCTAAACCTATTTTGATGAAATTTTATGTGCATGTTGGTAAAGACCCGAGTTTAAAAATAATATATGCTACATATAGGTAAAAACCAAAGTTCAACCGTAGGCAATTTTTTTCAAGTGAACCCCGAGGAACTATTACAGAGAACGAATATTTGTATAAAACTCTATTCTAACAACAGTTAACAGGGTTAACAGCTAGTAAATAAGTTAAATAAAAACTTGTTGTAACACAGTTTCAAAGCGCTTAGCTAAAGTAATAAGATTCAGATAACGCCAAAAGAAAATCACTTAAAGCTATTTATTTCCAAATAAAAATGTATACTCACTCAAGGTGTCCTTTGTAGATATCAAAATCATTGAACATCAGCTCGACAATCTGGTGTTCGGCCGCAAGAAACGTGTACAGAAGACAAATATTCCGGGGATATGGGGACGGGTAGTCCGGACTACTAAACGTGCCTCGGTCCTTGCCAAAGGTTGACGTAAATCTAATACACGAACAACCTGAAAAAGAAATTAAATTTTAAAATAGAAATATGCAAATGGATGTTTAGATATTTTTTGTAATATTATAATAAATTAATATACTTGGACAAGTGACACAAATTGAATCTAACTCCAAAGTAAGTATAATATTATAGTAGTACTTTTAAAATTATACGCTTCGGCTTTATTCGTCGAGCTTTGGAAATCCGAATATATTTTTAAAGATTTTAAATGAAGTTATTATTAAATAGTTAATCATTTCGCTTAAATTTAGATAAGGTCAGCCAATTTATATAAAAAAGTGTAAAGTGTAAAAAGAGTAAAATGCGCATAATTTAAATAGTAGTACTATACATGCTTGTGTTATTGGTGTTAGTCGGCGATCCTAATACATAGATATACACTTAAATAGATACCAGAATAAATTTAATAAACACCAAGACCCGGAAAAGCAGACATCTTAATTTCATCACAAAAGTGCCTGCCCCCATCAGGAATCGAACCCGAGTCTCGCGGTTGATCGGTATACTTAGGAGTGTACGCTAGCCATTCGACCAACGAGGAGGTCAAAGATAGTGGACAACACACGTCCTTCCTGATTTTAAGAGATAGCCGTTGCTTACAGACACTATAGATGTTGTAGATGCGTAGCTGTCTTGTGACCGAGATGTAAAGCCTATAGTGCAAGTTTACCTTCTACGCTACCCTCCAAACCGGAACATGACACTGTCATTATAGTGATAGAAATAGGTAACGATGCCGAGGTGATCCTGTATACATTTTGTGAAAATGTCACTAGTAGTTTGGAACTTAAAAACTGGTAATGAAATAGACACACATTATTAATATCACACATTATTGTGGAAAGTACAAGTGATATTGATAAATTGTCTTTAGAATGGAATTTTACCATGTGCCGATGATAAAAATTTTAGAAACTAGTGAAATGTTCAGAAAATATGTCTTTGATTTGACTTGATATAATTAATTAGATATGATTTATTTCATGTATTTTTTATGTATGGTAATGACATACTTTTTAATGACGATGTCTCTAACGTAGACGAAAATGTATGCACTATTAAACGTAACTCAAAAACTACTTTCCCGACTACGATAAAATCAATTTGGGAAAACTTGTAATCAAAATCTACCATCCTAAAATATAATCATGAAAACAGGTAACTTATACACGAATAATCACGCAACAAACATAAAAACGCACCTAGTCGATAAGTAACCTTCTGCTTTAAGCCATCATCATCATCAGCTGGAGGATGTCCACTGCTGGACATAAGCCTCCTCCAAAGAGTGCCACAAGTGACGGTCACCAGCCGCTTGTATCCAGCGACTCCCCGCGACTTTGACCTGATCATCAGTTTACCGGGTGGGAGTTCGTCCTACTCTACCATACCAAATTGGTATCTAAAAAGATCGCTGATTGTGCGATAAGGTCTCTTACTAGTGGGTAACATTTCAAAAATTAACCAGTTTTTCAATACCATAAGACAACGACCAAATCTTCTCCCCGTGTTGGTCCTCCTTTTGCAGAATAGACCATCTGCCTATGACTAGTGACATCTGACTAGGTGGTAGAGTTTCGCAGTGACTCGCCCAGATGGTGTCACGTTGTGGGTACTTATAAAGAACATTCCATAAGAACCACCAACGTTCCTGGAAAAGCCGCACAACAACGCATCGTACGATGTTA
>NJDC01007579.1:73221-100709 GCA_002245475.1 Calephelis virginiensis
ATATTTTTAACAGAAATACACCAAAGCAACGAACGTCCAAGCATTTAGACTAAGGTCCGTTACATATGGAATAACTAAAGTGCAGGATGGTAAGGAAGGAAGGAAGCAACGCAAGTTCCTACATATTGCATAGCCCTTTACCACCAGCGGTCTTTTTAGAAATGGCTAATATACCCTATGATTGCCTCGTACGAGCTGCCTGGCCGTGTTTATTCTACTTCAGTAAACTGGATCAACAACCGGATTCCAGGGTTACCCGGGCTAACATAGGGTAAGACAGGGTAGGCGAGTTTGCCGGCTATTGTACTCCACACCGAAAAACATGGTAAGTATTGATGCCATAAATGTATAGCTAAGGTAGCGACCATTAAAGACAAAAAAGAAAAAAAGGAAAACAAATTGTAGCCGTGGGTCCCTTGGTTGTGCCACTGCCGACCTCTTCGGGGAAATGGGCGTAAAGATACCAATAAAGACAAAACATAATCACACAGCTATACAACGTACTCTTGTGTTAAAAATGAAACAAAGCTTGCCGCTTACGAGATACGTGACTATTTAACTTTACTAGTGGTCGCCCATTTATCGAAATTCGACCATTTTAATATTTTAATATCCAAATTTTAATATCTTGTTGATAAGAACGCGATCTTCATTTCGTAAGATCAACTGCTTTGTTTGTGTGTGTCAAATGTATGGTAGTGTGGCTAATGTTTTATTTATTGATTTAATGTACTTTATAAGCATTATTATTGAAAAATATTAGAGTTCTGCACTTCTCCTGCATAAAACTATAAGTGTGCCAAATTTTATGCTCCTGCTTCCGTGAAATTTTCGTAAAAAGAGATCCAAAGTTTTGACATCACGCATTGGTATAATTAAACATAAAAAGAAAATTAGTCTGCACAAATGGTGAACTTTGGCATTCTTTAGCAGGAGTTAGCAGGAATTAATTGTTTAGCAGGAAAGCACTAAATATTTTTCAAAGACCCCGGCGTGTTATGCTGCCGTTAAAATAAAAGTACTAAATTTAATAGCAAATTTTAAATTAATTAAATCGGTTATAAAATCGGCAAAGCAATAAACTTATACTTTACGGAGAAACTGTTAAAGTATTTTCATTAGTTTCACAGCTATTTATTAAACAGTTAAATTAAACGCCACGTTGATTCAGGAGTGAGTGTACCCTTCCGGGTGGAGGCTCACCACCTTAATTATTCCTGCTACCACAATGACAGTGTCATGTTCCACTTCAGAGATTAGGGTAGCTGGTAAACTTGCTCAGTAATTGGTCTAACACAGCGGACAAAAGAAAACGACACAGCCTACATCATATATGGTGTAGAGCCACGTTTTTCTCCCACCATTTTTTTATATAAGAGAAGAGTAAACGAGCAAGTAAGTCACCCGATGGAAAGTGATCACCGCCGCCCTTTTGCTGACCTTTAAAGAATGAGTACGCTTTTTTCATGTATATGCATATTGTATATTGTCATATTCGTTTGTAAATACCACTATGTACCATGACGTGCGCGCTAAGAAATATTTTCAGAATCGCAAAATTTTAGATCGCCACATATCAAGGTGATGGGCATGATACCTTAAACTCTGAAGCGATGTTCGAAGATAAAACTCAGTGGCAGGAACCAAACCCTCAGAGCATTCCCCATGAAAGATGCGGTAGAAAACACTGAGTGACCCAACATTTCTACGCAACGCAAATTAATCAAGCTGATCGGTAATTGACCACCATGAGAGCCGTATGCTTTTTGCTATCTTATCACATTGAAAAAAATAAAAAAGCACGCCTTAACCCATCTACGAGGCCGGAATTCGATTCCTGATGGAAGCAAGAAATTGTGTGATGAATAAATTATCTATCTAGGCTTTTTCTAATTTTATTGAACATCCATATCAGAAGCATTTACCCAACTTGCTTACTTTGGGGCTCGATCAGATTGTCATTTGTCCAGTGAAATTTGCGATTACATAACGCAGTTACTTAGTTTTTTATGACAGAAGTCAGCGAACAAGTACGCGGCTTTACTTATGGTAAGAGACTACCATGGCCTATCATTGGTATTACAGGTGCGTCACTGTCCAGTAACCGTACAGAGACATTATAGCGGCAATAATAGCTAAGACAGTGGATCCCTGTCACCATTAAACCATTATATATATAACACACGCTCACACAAGCGCACACACATACATGCATACACATACACAAACAGTTTATTTAAGGTTTTTTAATTTTTATTTTATTGTTTCAGAAACCGATTAAGTGTGTATTTAACATTGCAATACATACATTGCAAGTAAAATAAATCTTTCAAAATAGTGACCTCTAAAAAAAGTACCTTTAATAATATAGAAAGTAATACCTTTATAAAAAAAATTACCTTACATTTCATTTAAAAGCCATCTTCTATTGTTAAAGCAAACGTTGTACTAAAATGTATTATTATGAATGATCTCGCAGAAGGGTAATTGAAATAGATGAATCACTGAAGTTTTTGCATTATTTTCATGTAAGCGTTATGTGGCTGATGTTTGTTAGAAATTTTGATTTATTATGTTGGTTTATAGATTCAATTATTGTTACAATCATTTTATGTAGAAAAAATGCTAACAGAACCGACCTCGATCAACTAATTATTTATTTATAATTAATGAGATTAATCTAAGTAAGTAAACATTTAGTATATTCCTTGACTTCGCCGGGATACCATTATCAGATTCAGACTACAATGGGAGCAATTCGGAAGTGTGCTATTTCCAAAACAAAGAGTTTTCTAAATCAGTTTAGAAATGACGAATAGTACTTAGTCGAACATATCACTAATATTTTTTTATGATATTGACAGGCAAAAAATCAGACGAATTTCCTGATGGAAAGAAGCCTATAAGCACAAAAAGTGGAAATAATGCGTTGCCTGAGACCGGATTATTAGACCTAAGCTCGCCTTTTACGAGCTGCCTGGCATGTGGTCCATTCTGCGAAGGAGGCGAATCCCACAAAAAGAAAACTCTTCCATTTTTTAAAATTGGTTAAAATCAAATAAACTAATTCATCCCCAAAGAGGTAGGCAGAGGTAAAACCAAGGCACCCACGATTAGCCGAAGACACTAAGTCCCACAGTGTGATAGGTGGCAAGCCTATCGCCAACCGGGCACATTTCCAATCCCGATCAACATTTTTTTTAATTAGAAAATTGGAAAAATCCAATTTACTTTTTGTTGGCCGACCCGGGATTCGAACCCGGGACCTCATGCAGTCAAGTCCAACACCCGGATCGCTAGACCACAGAGGCGATTAAATATTACATAGTGTTATTTACTTTGCTGGAAGATAATTTCTCTTAAGAAGATAATCACGCCAATTTAAATTAGATTTCTGCGCAATATTAAAAATTGTAGTTGGAGCGTGCATGAAGAGAAAATGAATAAATAACAAAAGTGATCATATTAAAATGAATGTTTTAGTTCATCATTTAGTGTCCTCTTAAGGTTTTTTTTATGTTTGTGTGTTTATTGTTTGTGTAAGCAGACGGATTTCCTGATGGTAAGGAATTCACGCCGCCTAGAGACATCAAAGGTGGTAATGGTGCGTTGCCAACCTGAAGCCGGGATGTTACGCCTCGAGCAAAAGTAAGTTTACCGGCTACCTTACCCTCCGAACCGGACCACGTCATGACGTTGTGGCGGCAGGAATAGGTAAGGCGGTGGTACCAATCCGGGCGAGTCGCTGCCAAACTCTACCACCTAGTCGGATGTCACGGTGTTAGTGATGGTAAGCCTATACTCGCCTTTTACGAGCTGCCTAGCAAGGAAGGCAGATGGTCTATTCTACAAAGGAGCCCGGACCAACACGGGAAATAGGTTTTATACATATAGACAAGCTAAAAGGCAAACTACGTGTCGCTTGATATCAACAGCTACTAACCGTTTATACGGGTTAAAGTACCATAGAAACGTACAGTAGTAACATAGTAGTAGAAAATTGATTTTTCCACGCCATCCCATCTTCCCTTTAATTTTTCCGGTTTTTCTTTGCATAAGACCCTTCTTCTGATAGTGATTAGCACAACAAATTAGGTCTTTCCATTCAGGCGTGATAAGTTGAACACGAGAAATTCATTTCTATCAACCTGACCAGTAAAGGTTGTTTCTCCTCTTTTATGTATTTAAGTAAAATAATGGGGTGAATTACCCATACTACAAATTAATTGTAAATGTAATAAACTTTTGTAAATAAGATTTATAAGAAAAAAGACAAGCCCGCTGAGTTTCTTTCGCCGAATCTTCTCAGTGAGTGACCGCGTTCCGATCCGGTGGTAGTTTTTAGAATTATATAGACGCGTTACAAGAATATTTGTATAGATTAACGTAATAAAAGCTATTTTGAATTTTGAATATACTGAATAGGCATATACAATTTGTTGATAATCAGTAAAGCCGTTTCGGAGGAGTACGGTAACTAACATTGTGACATGAGAAACTTTAGATGTTTATACTGAGTTCTGTTTAAGTATTTCTACTCGTATGTAGTCGTATTATAAATTGTTAATTAGAACCTATAATAGTTTCATATAATTTGCTTACTTTTGGGCTTGATTCATTTTATGTAACTTGTCCGGGTTATTTATTTAGACAAATGAATTTTAAAATTTTCTTACGCAACAGTTGGAAATACAGTCAAAAATTTTAAAATTACTTTTACCTATTCTAGAACTGGGATTGGAGAACCAAAGTATATAAATAGCATAAGTGAAAGAGTGTGTATTGTTATTGTAAATGGTGCATAAAAAACTGTATTCATTCATTCATTCATTCATTCATAGAAACCTAAAATGTTGAATGTAACCATCCGTGACATTCAAAAGGATTTAATAACATATTCATACAATAAAATTCTTTAATACTCAAAGTTCTAAATTTCATTTGTGAAGCTCACGAAATTGAGCATTTGGAATATTTTAAAATATCAAAGTGCACAGTGGCCCAATTTTTCTTTAGAACTGGGAATATCGATTGGCATTTTGCCTAAGGGCTTTCAGTCTAGTGCCAACAAACTACACTGTGTAAATTGAAGCCGGTTACTAAGAAATTTTAATGATCTTGCAGTTAGTTTTATAGTGGAGGGATTGGACTTTATATCCTACGAGTATTAGTAGGGTAGTAGTAAAATATAAAAATGAATTGCTGAATATGTTGCTAAGAGCATAACTCCCGAACGACTTGAACAATTTGATATTTTTTTGTTTGTGTTAGTTAAAGTCAGGAAAAGGATCTTATGAAGAGAAGAGTCAAGAAAGTTTCAGGGAAAATGAGAAAATTTCCCCACACAAACAGAACGGGTGGATCGAATTCGCCGGGACAGCTAGTTTATTGATAAAGTAATGCTAGTGTATCCCAGGCAGTAAAATTATGCAAGGAACTTATTGTGACCTACTCATTTTGATGCCAAAGCGTCACATCTCGCTATTGTTGTGTTCCGATTTCAAACACCACTCTGGTCATTACGATTACGTAAAAAGCAATATCTATCTAGCACATCTATATATGTTTCTAGCAACTTTTTTTTAAATAAAAGAACTCACTCTTTTAATATCAAAAAAGTATAAGTGACAACCCTACTGTTGTGATTCTAGCAACTTTTTTAAATTAAAGAACTCACTTATTCTTTTAATATCAAAAAACTATACGTGACAACCCTAGTGTTATGAATGTTAAAGGATGTTATCATTTACCATTGGTGACACATTTATCTATTTGCCTCCTCTTTTAAAAATATCTTATACCAACACTCCGAATTTGGCCATGATCATTTTACCCCGTTAACTACATTCTTATCAAGAAGTTCGAAAGAGTTGGGTGTAGATTCGTTTATCCATAACCAACTACAAAACAAAAATAAACTACAAAACAAAAGTAAAATAGAAGTAACAAAATCATCAACTACCTGTCAGTGACAGTTTCATCAAAATATCATCATCAACATTTTCAATGTATATTAATTCATATTATGCATTTAGTAAAAAGCGGTTATTTTAATATTAAAATTAATGAAAAGCCAAAACCAAAGCACCGTAATAACCTTTGAGTTTCTTTTCGTCAGGAAATCAGTCTTCTTCTTCACCACCTAATGATGAATTTTACATTTTTAAAATAACACTTGTACTTTTCCACACTACACAAGTACAATTACCTATTGTTATTTGAAAAATGTAAATAAAATGGAATTCTACCAAATGCAGACACTGAAGAATATAAATTCTTTATTGTAGTAACCCTAGCGTAAAATCTTAAAAATTCCCTAACAAGAACCCTTTTATTGCATTTCGTCCTAAAAGCAAACCCCTTATCAATAACAAATGCTAAAATAAAAAATGAAATCAAATTATGTTATAGATCCTGAAGGTACGATTTTATTCGGTTTCCTGAAATATGGCTGATTTCAAGTGATATTGTCATATCTGTTCGGAACAAATTGGGGTGGATGTTAGAAAGAAATGAAGCACGATTTTTTCGTTCAAAGCGAAAAAATACGGTTTGACGTTTCCTATTACATGATTCGGATGTCGGTCACTACAAGCGCCCTCGACTGTCGAGTTTTATTAAAAACTTATGAAGATTTTTTGAAATAGATATTGAAAAACTTATCAAATGGAAATAATGGTATTTCAATATTTTATTAAGTTTTTTAACGTTTTATTTGTTAGTAAAGGATGATTATTTACGAAATTTAATTGCACTTTTAAGCTAACGTGATTGTAGAAAATAAACCGGCCAAGTGCGAGTCGGACTCGCGAACGACGGGTACCGTACTATCATCAAGTAGTAAATTACAAACTTACAGGTAGGTTTTCGATACACATCTAGGCAGCATGACCACGCTCGTGCGAATACGCGCAGCTATAGCTCGCTCCGTGATGTCACCTCAAAAAATACGAATTAAACATGTTTATCGTATAGGGACCCTTAATATTTGACTTCTTTTTTAATTTTTGGTATTTGCTGTTATAGCGGCAACAGAAATACATCATTTGTGAAAATTTCAGCTTTCTAGATATCACGGTTTATGAGATACAGCCTCGAGACAGACAGACAGACAGCGGAGGCTTAGTAGTAGGGTTTGAGTTTTTACCCTTTGAGTACGGAACTCTAAAAAAATATAGATTTATGTAAACATGTTCTGGGGAAAAGGGCGTGGTAGAATGGGATAACAGATCTCACAGCTCTCCTTTAATATTATAGGAGACCGTGGAGTTTTAGTTGGTAGACGATTTAAGTCCAACATAATCCTTTCAATCCAGTCACTGACAGGATAAAGCTTTTCTAGTATTTTTTGCTATAAATCCTTAACTTCTTAAAAACGCGCTCTATATTTTTTACAAGCTTAACTAAATCTTTAAATTTCATTTAATACACATTTTTATAAAAATATGTTGCTTATATTTTAAAATAGATATGCAAAATCCCGTTAATAGTGTAAAGCGAAAGTTTGTGATTATGTATGGATGTTTGTTACTCTTTCACGCTCGAATGGCTAAACTGATTTGTCTGAAGTTTGGAAGATAGATAGATTGTGATCTGAGTTAACATATAGGCTGCTTTTGATCCCGATCGCACAACGGTTTTCTGTGAAAATGCGGGTGAAGCCGCAGGCAACAGCTGGTTAGATCATAAATAATCTTATATACGATGCCTAACCGTCATTTTGCTTTTCAGTTCTCACAAACAAATTAGTATTGGATATTTTCCATCGTTGGCGCTTCCAAATATTCATATATTTAAATATTACTGGATTCATAAGCGGAACCGGTAGGCTATTTATAAAATAACTAGCTGCTACCTGCGGCTTCGCCCGCGTTTTCACAGAAACCCGGTGTGCGATCGAGATTTAAAATAGCCTATATGTTAATCCAGGTCACAATCTATCTGTCTTCCAAATTTCAGACAAATCCGTTCAGCCATTCGAGCGTGAAAGAGTAACAAACATCCATACATCCATACTTACAAACTTTCGCATTTATAATATTAATAGAATAAATTGTAAGTGATACATATAACAGTACAAGTGTTTCTTCATTTAAAAATAAGAACAAATAGGTAGTTTTAATAGATTCACATTCTCAGCAGATGCATATTTTTGATAGAATAACATTTATGAAGCTTTTTTGAAATACTTAACATATTTTACAAAAAAAAAATTATACCTTACATATTTTACTTATAAATCATTTTTTTATTTTATTGTTCCAAAATTAGGTTGGTAAAGACTGTTGAATGGAGTTTGTTTCGCCGTTTCTTCTCCTGTCTGGCTAGGTTTGGAAACGGTGGTAGTTTACGGTAGACAGGGTTAAATTTAAGTCTAGTTTTTAAATGTTTTGTTAATAAATAATTAAACTAGTTATAAATATAAATAATATGTTGATATACTTAAATATTTTTGTAACATCTCATTTACACACATATTTCGCAAATAAATAAATTTTTTTTCATTCTATCTTTCTTCGTTCTTTCTAAAATTATTTTTAATATAGTATTAAATAAAAAATAGGAATAAATGACAACTGGTGATAATAAGATGTACTTCAACTTTGCCTGGGTAGGGATTCACTATCTTATTTATTACTACCGCCATAATGAATAAGAGATGATTTTCCCGGATGGTCCGGACTCCATTGCAGAATAGACCATCTGCCTTCCTGCTAGGCAGCTCGTTAAAAGCGAGCATAGGCTCACCGTCACTAATACCGTGACATTTCACTAGGTGGTAGAGTTTCACACCGACTCGCCAGGATTGGTACCACTGCCTTATCTATTCCTGCCACCCTAACATTAGTGCTTGACGTTGACGTGTTCTAGTTCGGAGGTTAAGGTAGCCGACATACTTATTTTAACTCGGGCCTAACATCAGGTTGGCAGCGCACCATTACCACCTTTGGTGTCTCTAGGCGCCGTGAATTTTTGACTTTCAGGAAATCCGCCTGCTTGTTTTCTTTCCAATGCCACAAAAAGAAGGGCAAGAGTATATTTATTCCACATTAGCCTTACAAAGATTTTTGTGACGCGTTTATATACATCTAAAAACTACCACCGGATCGGAATGCGGGCGCTCATTAAGAAGATCCGGCGAAAGAAAGCCAGCGGGCTTGTCTTTTTACTTGTAAATCTAATTTACAAAAATATATTATGTAACATTATATATTATACTATTTAGAGATTAGTAGATCGTATCTGTAATCTAGCGGCCAGGTCCTGGACTTGACTGCATGAGGACTCGGGTTCGACTCCTGGGTCTAGCAAAAAAAAATGTTTTTTTTCCAACCTGGGACCTCATGCAGTCAAGTCCAACATCTGAACCGCTAGACCACAGAGGCGAAATAATATAACTTTCCAAAAGGTACAACACAACCAAAACAAATCTTAATTTTTTTGAAACCCAGTTCAAAAAATAACTACGTGATACAGATTTTATTTCAGAGAACACTGTTTTAACTGATTAGATCATTTATAAAACTGTGTGGTATTTGTTGATTCCAAGGCAATCTTTGTTTGAAAAGTGGTCCGTTTTTTTTACCAAACATACAAAAAATAATCTTACAGTAGAAATGAGAACTTCCTCTTGTTTGATTCGGTTAACCATAGTTATGATTACTCGAAATATATCACACTTTTCATAATTTATTAGATTTAGAATTAGACTATTTCTGTGACAAAAAGTTAGATCATAACTGTTAATTTAGAGCTAGACCAAATTAGTCCGTAACTTTACGCAATAAGTAGGAAATATTTGGCTTAGTAAGTAGACGTAAAGTTTTATTTATTTTTGGAACATAAATAAAGTTTAGTCATAAAACTTCATAAACTAAGTTTATACGCTATTAAGGCTATATAGTTTTATTTATAATGGTTAATAAAATAGCAGCAAATTCCAGTGTAATAAAATGTAAGATAGTTTTTATAATTATATTCTGTGTCTAATTGTATCTAATTAAATGACTAGTATATTAAGTATATAATTGTAACTGTTTTTTTTTCTGAACCTATAAAATGTGACGATGATAAGAGTATGACACAGTACCAACACCGAATAAAAAATGATTTGGTATGATTAAAAAGTATCTACGTACCATTTATTTTTATATTAACTCTAAAGGTATGATTCAAGGGCATTGCTATGATAAAATAAAAAAAAACAGAATTCGACAGCCTCTGTGCCTTCAGCGCCAGAACATGACACTGTTATTATAGCGATCTAAATAGGTAAGGTGTTGAATACCACTGGATTTGCGGCCAAGTTGCTACAAAGCACTCTACTACCAGTAGCATTGTTGGCTACCCATGTGACCTAACGAACGTACCTGGCAGAGAGACAAAGTCAAAGTCAAAAGTCATTTATTTTGTGGCTTTAGGTGTTACACTGATGCTTATTTATACTACAAAGAAATAAAAAAAATGTTTATAGAATTTTACAGCCCTTAGGACCAGAACATGACACTGTCATTATAGCAACCCAAACCGGTAGGTAAGGTAGTGGTATCCATAGCATACTAGGACAAGTTGCTTTAAAGCACTCTACCAGCACTGGCCTTGTTGGTAACGACCCATGTGACGTAACGAGCGTATTGGCAGAGAGACAAAGTCAAAAGTCAGAAGTCATTTATTCTGTGGCTTTTGGTGTTACACTTATGACATATCTTCCAAGATATTGGTCTCTAAAACCTGCCGAGTAGGCCTACAATTTATTGTGCAAGTGGGTACTTATTAATAAATTTTGTTTATTACTTAAAAACAACGTTATTTAGGCTTATGTCACACTATACTTCCCTTACACTACAATTATTAACGTTGAATATTAGCACATAATATAACAAACGTACCTACCAATACCAATCACGAATGTATGGTGCAACATATTAATTAAATAAAAGATAATATGTTCAACTGAATACATTATACGATTTTCATATTTAAACAATAGCATTTCATTAGGTCAATATAAATAAATAAATTCACAGATTCTGCACTCTCTCTCTCTCTCTCTCTCTCTCTCTCTCTCTCTCTCTCTCTCTCTCTCTCTCTCTCTACACATAAAACCCGAATCTACACGGAGAAAATTACAATTAATTCCTACACACTACAACTATATCAAAGAAAATTATAAGCCGACACTTGAGAGACAAGTAGGAACTGAACTACTATAAAGGCAGACGTCTAACTTTAGGGTATTATAACTTCACACAGTAACTGCCATTATTTCTAGCTCACTAATAACATCCAAATTTAATATGAATTCTATCTGAATTAATTAAATACACATATTAATGTAAGTTACTTGGGTTGTCGAGATGATTTATACGCCCTAAGAGTTTAAGTTTAAACTTATGGTTTGTTTTTACATTTCAGTTCAATTGTTTGATACATTTGTACGTTATGTTACTTAAAGGATAGCGCACACATCAGACGGGACAGAGCAATTCGGGTCGGAGAATATCGCATTGGAAGGCACATTCAGGCTTCTTTATTATTCTCCTCTTTGATGAATGTAGATTACATCAGAGACGCGTGCGGTATGCTGCAAAAAAAATTCGAAGTGACACGGCATAAAGTTGCAAACATGCACAATGTATGAAAGCGATGTAGGCAGATTATTGCACTGCGATACGCCCCGATGCGGCCCGTTCAAGTTTGCACGGCCCTTTATAGTTGTTGCCTACGGCTTCGTCCACTTATCAAAGTTATTTAGCTTTCTACCATATCAAAGTAAACAAAAAAAGTGTGTGTGTGTGTGTGTGTGTCAGCTACGACGCACGATTGGAGTTTACTCCTTACGAACGATAATTATGATATATATATCGAATAGAAAAAAAGGGTAAACGAACGCATCTGCTAAAATGATAAGAGAAACAAACATATATCTGTAATTATTCGGATTATTTATATTACTTCAATAAAGCGTATTACATAAAGTAAGTTACAAAATAATATAGATAATAATATTAGGATTGTTTTTTTTAGGATTTTTAGGATGATTCGACTAATGTCAATGTCATACGTAACTCGACTGTGGCGGAGCCGAATGACGATCCGCTCGGGGCGACTCGGCTTTTGTTCGGGCGAGATCGTCAGTCCCGAAGTAGAAAAAAATACTGAAGGACTGAAGCGGTACGACTTACATATGTTTGTCTCTTTCTACGTAACGCCTCAACTTTTCGTGTTACACTTGATTTTACTCTTCATAAAATTTCCCTACCGGGCCTTGTAACTCAAATCGTTTCTTAAGGAGTAAATTCAAAAACCTCCGGCACAGCTCAATAATGTAAAGACATAAGACAATGATCTATGTCTTAATGAAGATCTAATACTACGTTAAACTTAATCGGTTTAGCCATTTTGAAAATGAAACATAATTACATACAGTATCACATTTATCTACCTATATCTATAGATACTTATAAAGAAACCGCAGAAAAGTAAACTTATGTACATTAAAAATATTAAAAAAAATAGGTTCAACTATCTAAAAGTGGGTTACAGGACATAATATGTCGTTTCTAGATATTTTGTCTGTCTGACTATCTAAAGAAATGTCTGAATGTCCAAATTATAACAAATTATGTATTTCTATAAAACCCTCATATAATTAATTTTTACGATTATGATTTCGTCATATAAATTAATTTTTATGATGTGCATACTCTCTGTATGATTTTTCAAATTTACCCTAAAGTGTTAAACCACTTTAATACTCAAAGTATTAACACCTAAATGACAATGGTGGTCCGTCTATAAAAAAATACCTAATTTATCTAATTTCACTCAATATAAAAAATTAACAATTACAAAAAATCTACAACCTCCTTTTATCTCGATAGCGCCAAAACACTATTGAGCATTTTGCTTCCAAATATATTTTATATTTGGCCATTTTGTGTTACAAAAATGTGTGGAACAAAAAAGGTATTACGGCTTCATTGGTTTCAACATCAATTATTGAGCGTCGGTCGTAAAAAATCGTATCTATTGTAGATATTTTCAATTTGTATGCAAAGGTATTCTCAACGGTGAGAGTTTCTCTTGAAGTGTCTTCAAACAACGTCTTGGCCATCTTATCGACACATTTTAAATCGTAAAACCACGAACACATTTCAGGTAAAGTAACTGCGAAAGGTTACTTGGTTCTAGTTTAACTTACAAAAATTTTTCTACAACCAAATGACTTTCAAATCGAAGTATATTTTAATTTCATAATTTCGTTTAGTGTTTTGATGATTTTTTTATTAAATTGGAAGGCAAACAAGCAGACTGATTGACTGGTAGTAAGAAATTCACACCGCCTAGAGACACCATAGGTGGTAAAGGTGCGTTGCCAACCTGAGGCCGAGATGTTAGACTTCGAGCAAAAGTAAGTTTACCGGCTACCTTACCCTCCAAACCGGAACACGTCATGACGTTTTTGCGGCAAGAATAGGTAAGGCGGTGGTACCAATCTGGGTGAGTCACTGTGAAACTCTACCACCTAGTCAGATGTCACGGTGTTAGTAATGGTAAGCCTATGCTCTCCTTTTACGAGCTGCCTGGCAGAAAGGCAGATGGTCTATTCTGCTAAGGAGCCCGGACCAACAAGGGGACAATTCCAATTCATTAATAACTTACAATTATTACAAATATACAATTTCAAAATTTTGACTTGAGCTATAGTAGCTCGGTAGCTATTTTAGCTATGCGTCAATTTTGACAAATGCATAGTTTTTGAATACACTCAAGTATCGTTTATGAATAGGTTTGACTGTCCCTATGCGGTCGTGGACACTATGAGAGTTCATAGTGTTGTTTATAAACAAGGGTGAAGGCTGTGTGAGAAACATTATTTCTGACATATTTCCAAGTAAGTGTATGTTCATAATTTTATCAGATCATATTATATGACCTTACATTATTAAGATTTCGTAGGCCGTAGAGTATACTAACGTATAGTGTAGTGTCGTGCCCCGATTGGGTCTAACTCCTTTCAAATGTTTACGTCAGTGTTTGCTGTTTAATTGTCCTCCCACTTTAAGTTAACCATTTTCTTTGTTTTTTTTCATTATACAACATATGTCATGTTTTAGAAATTTTGTTTGTGTATCTGTATGCTAACCGCGACTAACGACGAGTCTACTGAAATGATCGTAATGAAATGTTGCAGGTAGGCTTTTCGTGTTGCTTCGTGCTACTTTGCTCAATAGACCATCTGCCTTCCTACCAAGCAGCTCGTAAAAGGCGAGCATAGACTTAACGACACTGCCACCGTGACATCTGACTAGGTGGTAAGGTTTCGCAGCGACTCACCCGGATTGGTACCACCGCCTTACCTATTCCTACCGCCATAACCGGTGTTCCGGTTCGGAGGGTAAGGTAGCCGGTAAACTTACTTTTGATCGCGGCCTACCATCCCGGCCTAAGGTTGGCAACGCATCAATACCACATTTGGTGTCTCTAGGAGGCGTGAATTTCTTTCCATCAGGAAATCCGTCTGCTTGTTTGCTTTCCAATATCATAAAATAAGGCACTTAATATTTAGAGAAAGCAATAATGTAATAAGGCAAATTTTTATTACACTTACTAAATGGAGTGGGAGATGAGTCAAAAATGTCGATTTGCTTAAAAATTGTTACCGCGTAGTCCGATTACATTTATTCTTTTTTGTTTTGTATATTGCATATATATAATATATGAGCCATGATACCCTTTTTTGAGTCATAAATTTTGTAGTTCAAAAATTACAAATATAAAAACACTCAGTATAAAGTTGTCAAATAACTTGCAAACCGGAATGTAGAGAAATATTATGAAAGTACAGGTCATCTTACATATCTTCACATCAAGTCCCCTGTAGAATAGGACGAAAGTATCGAATGCCAAGTAAACGATGTTCCCCTGGTGGGTTCGGTGGAGACTTCGAACAACTTTTATTATTCTAGAATAATAAATAATTATTCCTCGAGAAAGAACACAAATTGATCTAATCCAAAGTAAGCAAATTGTATTCTTCTGTCATGGGTGTTAGTCAACATTACCAATACTTTGATTTACTAACTATTATTTGATATCGAGATAACGAGTTCGATTTCCGCCGGGGGCGGACACTTGTGTAATGAACCATTTAAATATCAGAATTTTCAGGTCTGGGTGTTTATTAAATTTATTCTGGTATCTATGTAAGTATTTATATGTCTCCTCTATTAGTATCTTTGACTAAATTCCATAGCATAAGCATATAATTAGCTTACTTTAAGAAAACACCCAGACTTTAAAACACAGATATCGAAGTTCACGTACATATGCCTACCCCTTCAGGAATCGAACCTGAGCTTCTCGGTTTGTCGCTGGAGTTAGACGTGCACGCTAACCTCTTAACCATCAAGGCGATATTTTCTACGTTTACAAGTCTTTTGCTGAATTTAATTAAATGTAATATGAATTCCTAGTTTGCAGTTTAGGAAAAGCAAAGAATATACCTTAGCAATTTTCTCTTCGCACGAAACACCTGAATACAAACCCAGTTTCATACATACGAAAGTATGATATACTGTATAAAGCTTTACTGAATCTTTTGAATGAGCAAAACGAGCTTTTACAGCACGTGTCACATAGAATAATAAGTATAACGTTTTCACCCTACGAACCTCGCAAATACACATTATATTAGCATAAATATTTAAATTATTAGCATAAATAATATTAGCATAAATTATCGCCTCTGTGGTCTAGCGGTCCGGGTGTTGGACTTGACTGCATGTGGTCCCGGGTTCGAATCCCGGGTTGACCAACAAAAAGAAAATTGGATTTTTCCAATTTTCTAATAAAAAAATGTTGGTCGGGATTGGAAATGTGCCCGGTTGGCGATAGGCTTGCCACTTATCACATTGTGGGACTTAGTGTCTTCGGCTAGTCCTAGTGCCTTGGTTGGTGGCCTACCTCTTCGGGGATATGGGCGTGAAGATACTTTATAAATATTTAAATACATATTTTGTGACTGAGACAAATGAGACAATCACACCTTTTTTCAGTGCTATAAAAGTAAGCAAGTATTATCATGCCCTGATCCATGAAGAGATCGGTAGAGGTAGTACCAAGACCCCACGATTAGCCGAAGGTATTTTGTCCTATAATGTAACTATCACAAACCACTTTTGCAACGTTGTTTTTATTAGAATATTAGCTGTCCCGACGAACTTAGTTCAATCTGTTCAGTTTATATGAAAAATTAAAATGATGTTTTTGTTAGTTTTTTTTGCAGTTTTTCCATTTTTATCTTTAAACCTTCCCTGGACTTGAACAAATAATTAAAAACCAAAATTAGCCAAACTGTTCTCGAGCTTTAGCTAGACTAACGAAAAGAACTTGAACAAAAAAACTTAATTTTTGGAATATATATATTTCGCACTATACCCAACACAGGAATGAAATCAAGGGCCTCATTTAGTCAATGCCAATACCACAGAGACGATATTAATCATTCACCATTGCAATTATCATCGTCAGACATCATATTATCGATCGTCAGTGCTACATTTCGTACATATAGATTACTTGATTATTTTGTATTTGAAAAGACTGTGTAGACCTGGAACCAATTGCCCAGATAAGTAGAGTCATAACCTAACATAGTGTGTCTTACATTTATGACTCCATAATGTGTTAAGGTTATAAAAGCAAATATTTTTTTTACACCAGCCAATTATCAATCCATTCTCAGGCTGGCCAACATTCATCATTACATTCCAATGCAAATAAATAGAATAATTGAGAAGCGGACAACAACGTAGTAAAAGCGTATACACATAGGGCGCTTACGCGCATAGCCACTAAAACGTAGCAATGCAGAGTTTGTCCACAAAGGGCGTTTTTCGCGTGTATCTACGCAGAGAGGAACTTGAATTCTCGGCCTGTTGATGCGAATACTGCAATCATGTCGCTTGTATGAAGTCGATGAAAACTTCTTAAATAAAGAGAAAATTGGAGATTTATAGTGCATCTAATTCTATAAATTTCATACTCAATATGGTACATTTTATTACTTTAAAGACGCATTACAAGTACTCACTTTATGGTCTATATAAAAAATAATGTTTTTTATTCAATACTGCGGCTTCTTGGAATTAGTACGCGTAAATCGTCTGTCTCACTCATTCGAAGGTCTTACGCGCGAATCAGAAAGATCTCGACGGTACCATGTAGCTCAAGTTTCTTGTCTTAAACTCGTAGATCTATTCGCTTAAAATGCCCTATCTGGACAGGCTCTAGTTGTCTGAAATTGGTTTTTATTTTTATTTCGTACCTAAGTTGAAAAATTACTACTGTTACAGTTACAGTTATAGCAGTAATGTAATATTTGGAGTTATTTTTTGCAGTTTTATTGGGCTTAATCATATGTTAAAGTAACCAACTATCAAAAGAAATGGGAAGAGACAACCGTTCCCTAAACACGTCATAGATTTTACCAATGCTTAGTTATCTTATAGCCGAGATCTTGGTTCATGTCTACAAGTCTAATGGGCAACATAACTATAACAAGTGCTAACGCTGTAGTGGCCGAAAAAGATGCCAATCCGGACCAACACCTTCATAGCATTTTACCACCTATGAATTACTGCGCTAATGGAGCTACTCAATAACCTAAGTGAACGATAGGGTCATCACATTTTGACGTCGACATAATACCCGCTAAACATACAGATACTGATTTTAAGAGAAATCACTTAATCTTCTGAAATAACCAAAAATTCCCTAATACTGATTTTAAGAGAAATCTAAAGAACAAAATAAATGACCTAAGACCGTACGTGTCGCATGGAATAATAGCAGCGTTTTCATCTTGAAAATCTACGAGAGATGTACGTTGTTGTTTAGCACAAATATTTAAAAGGAACTGAAATGAGAAAGACAATATCACTTCGCCAGCCACCTTTCACTGCAGTCTACGCTTGAAATATTATAATAGACTCGCTGCTGCAATGTAAGTAATATTAATACAGGGGTTGCTGCGACCCAAAGTCATATGAATATGAAATACTTAACCTGCAAAATAGGTGTTTAAATTATTTTTACACAACGCTATGTAAATTAAAAGAGGTATATCCACACAAAAAATGCAGTGATGACAATTTTCGGACAGCATGGCTACTCTTGAATCTCGATGTCATGTAAATTTGAAATTGGAATCGTATAAGTCATTTTAGGTACTTTCGAACTTAGAATGCTTGAGATTGATTGCTCCTCATACCAATCTCTACAAATTATTTGTAAATGTAATAAACTTTTGTAAATTAGATTTATAAGAAAAAGAGAAGCCCGCTGAGTTTCTTTCGCCTTCTCATCTTCTCAGTGAGTGGCCGCGTTCCGATCCGGTAGTAGTTTTTAAAATGATATAGATGCGTTACAAGAATCTTTTTATAGATCTACGTAATAAAAGCTAATTTGTATATAATTTAATTAATTAATTTAATTTAATTTAATCAATATTTTTTTTAATTTGTATATAATTTAAGAGTACCTAAACTGACACACTCGATTCCAATTTCCAACATTGCATGAATCGAGCTTGGAGAGTAACCCTACGGTAACGACTACGATTTCGATACGAAATTAATTAATTGACACACAATATCTTCGGTGTCTATAAACCAGGGTTATCTTTTACCTAGAGGAAAGAGGTGTTCGCTATCTTCTTATAAAAAGCAAATAAATAAAAAAATACTCTCATTCATCTCACTCGTCCTTATACACGTTCACAAAAAATGCGTATTTTCTTCGATTTCTAAGGGTGCCATCAAATCCAAAGTTGGTGGCAAAGGACCAACCAATCAATCAACAAGAACCAAAGTATTTGATTTGAGGTCCCGGATTCGATTCCCGGTTCGGACAACTGAAAGATTTATTTTTTTAAATTTTCTAATAAGAAAAACATTGGTTCGAAATTGGATATGTGCCCGATTGGCGATAGGCTCGCCACCTATCACATTGTGGGACTTGTTTACAGCTAGTCGTGTATGCCCTAGGTGCACATAAAAAATATATTAATCCTATTAATATTATAAATGCGAAAGTTTGTATGTATGGATGTATGGATGTTTGTTACTCTTTCACGACCGAATGGCTGAACGGATTTGTCTGAAATTTAGAACACAAATAGATCGTGACTTGGATTAACATATAGGCTACTTTTTATCTTATTTACACAATGGGTTCCTGTGAAAACGCGGGCGAAGCCGCAGGCAACAGCTAGTCGAATATAATCCAACCTCCAACATAACCTCTTTGAAGTCAGTTTAAATGTATTTTGTTGTACTAAGAGTAGCCAAGGTTTAAGCACTATGTAAGCTTAAAGACAAAACTTACTGTAATTTTGAACACTGTCTAGAAATTGATGAACATTACTTTTGGAAGGAACTTATACACACAAGCGTAGATATTTTCACGCCAAGGCCTTTACAGGGTCAGCAGAGAGCATCGAGCGCCAAATGTTACGATTATAATACCTAGGCTTCTCCTATATTCATAACTCATAATACCACGCTCTCATCAGCATTAGTCTTCTTGGCCTCTGGTACATAGGCATTCATATTAGAATTACATAATTCTATGCTTATCCCAACGTTGTTACATGGGATATTAATTCAGTTTAGATTTCTAAACCGAACAGCTGTTTAAACTTTTAACCCGAAGTTAGGAAATTGACGGTTTATGATAAAATTGCATGTGCGTGTGTATGTCACTGAACTCGTCCTAAGCGACTGGGGTGATTTTGATGTTTTTTTTGTGTTTGTTCAAGAGGATTCGAGAATGGTTTAGATTCACAATTTGGTCTCTCGGAAAATGTTTTTAATTAATTTCTTAATAATAAGCATAGGGTTGGCTGGAAGAAATTTCTTTAGTTAGAGATAAGCTCGCCTTTTGTGCATTTTTAACTTCTCGTCTATTTTGTGTTTTTTAGTTTTTGTGTGCAATAAAATGTTAAATAAAAATAAATAAATAAAAAATAATAAGTAGTCTTTGATTTTGGAATATTTCACATTGGATCCGGCAGACTGCGCTACTATCGGATCATTAAATATTATGTAGCTGTTAATGTCAAGCAATACGAAGTTTGCTGGGTCGGCTAGTCTATATATAAAATTAATTGCAGTTTGTCAGTCTTACTAAAACTCGAGAACGGCTGAACCGATTTGGTTAATTTTGGTTTTGAATATTTGTCGCCTCTGTGATCTAGCGGTCCGGGAGTTAGACTTGACTGCATGAGGTCCCGGGTTCGAATCCAGGGTCGGGCAACAAAAAGAAAATTGGGTTTTTCCAATTTTCTAATTAAAAAAATGTTGCTCGTTATTGGAAATGTGCCCGGTTGCCAGTTGCCACCTATCAAATTGTGGGACTTAGTGTCCTCGGCTAGTCGTGGGTGCCCTGGTTGTGCCTCTGCCTCTTCGGGGATATGGGCGTGAATACACTTTTTTTTAAATATTTGTTGAAGTCCAGGGAATATTTAAAAGATAAGAAAAAAGAAAATTACGAGGAAACTAATAAACAAATAAATATATAAATATGAACGCAAAAAGAGTTATCATTGAAATAATAAACAGGCCATTGCAGTCGCTCCCTAAGGCTAAAATTAGCACGAAACCCGCAAAGTCCACCATAAAATTGAGTTCGTTTAATAACTTCCACGTCAACTCATTTAAATTTCATGGTTTTTGTGGAACGTATAAAAGTTCTTTCAGGATATTGCAGTTAGTAGTGTTTGAATTTTTCAACTTGGCTTGAATTTTTAATGATAAATAGCTATGACAAAACCTGTTGATTTAAGTTTCATGGTCTTTAACAAACCTGTAAACATGAATGTTTTTTAACTATATTTTTTCAGCTCAGAACTTAACACTGGATGAATCAACTTTGATATTTTTGTGAAAGTTGATGCTTTTCATTTGTTCACGCTAAAAATTTATTTTGTAGATAATCGTAGGAGTTTTGGCGCCATCGAGAGAAAAGATGGTCGAAGTTTTTTCATAATTATTGAATTTCGTGTTGATATTGAGTGAAATTAGTCAATTTTGGTGGCATTTTGTACAATTTCGTTCAGTGAAAGTGCAGAAATGAAATAATCAGGAAGAAATTAGCGTATCGTGTATTTCCCATGTATTTCCCTGTTGCCGCCAAACCTCGTTATATGAGCTTGGATAATGAAGCCATCGCTTTACCCAAGAGCTGACATGACTGACAACTTATGAGATATGACTGATGACTAATTATAATTTGTTAAAATTGATGTAAAATTTGAAGCAAATTTCTACTTGACTAATGGCAAAATACTAACGTGAAGGCCAATACTTAAAGAAAGAAAAGAAGTAGATAATCGTAGTAATGTTGTTGTACGCTTATTAATTTTAAGTTATCGCTGTCTTCTTTCAATGAAAGTAACAGAAAGAGACAAAACACTTTTAATGTTGTCAAATTAGACCGTACACGTCATTTCTACAGACTCTATCTATCGCTCGGAAAGCGTTGATTAAAAACATCACAATTTGACATATTCGGAGTAATCTGACATGTTTAAACCGTTCCATCTCTTTTGTTTCATTTGAAAAAGATAGCATACATCTAAAATAAGTTTAGTTAGTGAACTGCAGAATTACCACCACTGTATGTATGGTTTTTGGGTAACATCATAAAAATATGTATTTTACTTAGAAAAAAATTATATTGAAATCGAAATTAATTGCTTAAAATGTCACTGTTTTTTAAATATATTGAAATCATAAAAAGTAACACAAATATCTGGATATGTCTTCATGTCAAAAGATAGCGAAAGACGACGGCATGTGCACACTTATCAGTCGCAGCTATAAACCACATCAGAAAGCCGCGTCTGATAATATGTTTCCAGATTGAACTTTACTTATCTATATATTAATACGTGAAAGAAAAACTTTGGACCCCTTTTACGAAAATTGCGCTGACGGAGGAGTATGGCACACTTTTAGTTTATGTCTAGGAGAAGTGCTTACATTTTTAATGATAATGTTTATAAAGTGCATTAATTCAAAAAATAAAACATTACACGTACTACCATGCATTTAACACACGCAAACAAATATATTGATAATAACGATAAAAGGTCACAGATGGCGCACCATAAAGTTTGGAAACAAAGTAATGGTTCTTAAGAAATGAAGATGGCGTTCTTATCAACAATATATTAAACTTTATTATTTTAGAATTTCGACCAATGGGCGACCACTAGTAAATAGAATTACTTAAATACCCCAACATTAGATTCCATCAGTAACGGTTTGTTATAAAGGCTTTGCGTTACGTAGGTTATCATGAACGTTTTGCTGAGGAGGTTTTACTATTTGTTATTGTACCATGAAGGTTCGACTGAGGAAGCTTTGCTCCGAAGGTTTTGTAAAGGTTTTGCTAAAGAGGTTTATGCTATAAGTATTTTGCCAAGAATGTACTGCTAAGGACGTTCTTCTATGAAGGCTCTACCATAAAGATTTTGACAAAGAGTTTTTGCTATAAGTATTTTCCCATGAAAGTAAACCATAATAAAAATAATCAGAAAATAATTAATACATTCAGACATCTATGTTCGTCACACAAATGTTTGAATCTGTGTGAAGTACAAACTGAGCTTCGTGGAGGGTCAGTAGTTTTCGGTGTATACGCCAACCCTTCAACTAACGATGCGGTCAAGGTTTGTAGACTTACTTGGATTTACAGCCTGGCCTTCATCGACGACATGGATGGACAAATGCAGCAACACCAGCAATGTGGCTGACATCTGAAACAAAATTGACATCTGTTAAAATATTTAACTTCAAGTTGGAATCTACAGTCTATAAATATAAGGTGATTTATCATGAAGATGCAGGCCGAGTTTCAATAAGGGCACTCACGATTACCTTTAAGGCACTTACCTACGAACTAATAGGATATAAACTAAGCTCTAGTAAAGTTATTTTTGTTAATAAATTGTTATTTTTGTTAATAATTTATCGCCTCTGTGGTCTAGCGGTCCGGGTGTTGGACTTGACTGCATGAGGTCCCGGGTTCAAATCCCGGGTCGGCCAACAAAAATAAAATTGGATTTTTCCAATTTTCTAATTTAAAAAAAAATGTTGGTCGGGATTGGAAATGTGCCCGGTTGGCGATAGGCTTGCCACCTATCACATTGTGGGACTTAGTATCTTCGGCTAGTCGTGGGTGCCTTGGTTGTACCTCTGCCTACCTCTTCGGGGATATGGGCGTGAAGATACTTTTAAATTGATAAAATAACATTTCCACAAGACCGCAGAAGTGATATTAAAATCTAGTTTAGAGTTAAATATTTTTACCTCTGAATTTGCAGGAAACCCTGAAAGCCTTGAAACCTAGAAACCTTTATGTTAAAAGACAGCAAATAAGCAAGCGGCTTCCCGTGGTAGCAAGAGATAACCTTGGCCTATAAACACCATAGATGTTCCAGGAGCATCGCTATCCGGCACCCAAGGTTTTAAGCCTAATGAGCAAGGCTACACATTTAGCATCCTGTGCTCCTTTACTATAAGATTTATTATTATTTACACAGTTTTATTAAAAACGTTAGGTAAGTATCACGATAATCCTCATATTCTATATGAACTCTAAAAACATCATTTCATTTCAGTCGTTGCCCTAAATATGTTTTAAAACAAACAGCGTACAAGTGCAGAAAACAAAATAAAAGTCAGGTTCGTTCGTGAAGACGGCGTATGAAATTTTGAAGTGCATATTTATTTATCTTGGGCGTTTTCCTTGTAACGTGTAGTTCTAAACAAACTTTAGAAGTATACGAGTAGAGTGCATTTAAAATTCAGCATAGCAAGCAAAAATTATATTTTGCAAGTTTTATTTTATCCAAACTCGTTTAGTAAACGGAGACACGCTTTAGTAGATGTGTAAAACATATCTACTCTTATAATCTAACTGCGTGGGTATTATTTGCCACTTAGAATTTGTATTAGGTAGGTATTTTCGTGCCCATATCCTCTAAGAGGTAGGCAGATGCAAAATCAGGGCACCCATTAGCAGCCGAAGATACTAAATCCATCCCACGATGTGATAGGTGGCAAGCCTGTCGCCAATTCATATCCATGTACATCATCCATCCATATATCACCGGGCAACATTATTTTCATAATAAAATTTCAAATACACATGTTCTAGTTTTTTGTTGGCCGAGCCAGGGATTGAACCTCCCGGATTCGATCCCTGGGTCTCCTCAAGAAGTCTAGTCTAACTCCGAAAAAGAAAGGGTGTTAAAAGTTTGACGTGTCTAAGGAATCATAACTTTTGAACGAATATTTTTTTTTGGAGTGGAATTTGCTGGAAGAAGTGAATGAAGTTGTATATCTTGGTTGTACTTTTCGCAATGATGAAAGTTATACCATGAAAGTAGAAAGGAGAGTGTGATAGGAATAGTGTAAATGGGGCGTTGGATAAGCTATTTAGAAACGAGGTTTTGAGATAAGATGCTACATTTGCTTTGCATAATTCTGCGCTTTTCCCCACGTTGTTGTATAAAAGCGAGAGTTGAGTGTCTGAGAAAAAGCAAGTAAGTAGGGTCGATGCGGTTGAAATGAGAGCATGTAACGTAGCGGGGGTGACTTAGCTACCACCCACCACTATGTTAACAGAAAAAATAAACAAACCAACAGACATATTTGGAATATGGAATCCTGTTGGTATATAAAAGAATTTAAAGAAAAGATAAACAAGAACACTGTACTAAAAATAAACACTAAAAAGAAAATAAGTTAATAAAAAAAGTCTGCACTAGGTTCTGCCGGATTAAAAGGGGATAGATGGGCGTGGGATACGGTAGACTTGTCGACGGAACACGAAGGACTGCTGCTGTAGTCTTCGGCGGTTGGGCTAGCTGGACCCTTTGGTGCCTTCCCTCAGCAACCAGAAGCAGCAGTAGAAGGGGGCAGCTGGGAAGGCAGCCAGAGAAGAACACCGGCGGGCAGCCACCGCCGGTCTAGGGTCCTCCCACCACCGAGCAGCAGGCATCAGTCAGAAAGCAGCAGTCATAGTACGACGTTCCGTCGACTCATAGAATTAAAATTTTTAATAGCAGGTCTTGCAGCAGACATATAATGTAAGCAGACTGTTGTAGGATCGATGTCGAAAAGCAGACTGTTCGTGAATAATCTTTTTGTTCTACATTTTAAAATTTAGATGGAACTCAATAATTTTTTTTTAATACCGGCCAGTTTAATTACCAACTACAAAGGCCAGCTATCAAAATAGTTTTTAAGAAAATAATATTACAAGTACTACGGAAAATATGGTATGATGATCGCTAACCACATTCCTAAGAATTTAAAGTGAGTGAGTGAGTAATAGTGAGATCTGAAAGAGAGTGCGATGGAAAGAAAGTGTTGTTGTTGAAAAGAGAAATGGCAGGCTGCGTTGATTCGGTCGGGTATAAAGAATGATAGATAAGAGATTGACAAAGCAAAGGCACAATGCTAATGTGGTTGGAAATGGTCGTCGGAAGTACCACCCTAGAAAAATAAAAAACCAGTTCGTTTGTAAACATAGTATATGGAGTTTTAAAATGTATGCTATTTATATATCTTGAGCGTTTTCCTTTTGACATGCAGTTCTAAACAAACTTTAGAAATGTACGGAGAGTAGTTAAAATTCAATATGGCCAAACAAAAATTTTATTTAACATTTAACTGCAAGGTTTTGCGATAACCTAACTTCGGCTTTGAATAATAACAATGGATACGAATTACTAACTGCCATTTTGAAAATTCTTTTTTGATACCCTTTTTTTCGTTTCTTTATTATTTTTGTGTATATTATGATAGACAAGTGTAGAAGGCGATAAGTGCTAAAACTAAAAGTATAGTTGCTTAATAAAGACATATAGAGACTCATAATGTATTCATTTACATCGGAAATAGATAGATAAAAAACAATTTTATATAATTTTGTACAAAATTGTACAGACCTGCCATATCGTTCTTGTAGTTTTATTTTATACTAGTGGTCGCCCATTTGTCGAAATTCGACCATAATACATTTTAATATCTTGTTGATTAGAACGCCATCTTTATTTCTCAAGATCAACTACTTTGTTTCCAAACTGTATTATTATAGCTAGTGCGGCATCTGTGATCTTTTATCGTTATCATCAATATATTTGTTTGTGTGTGTCAAATGCACGGTAGTACGTGAAATGTTTTAATTTTTAAATTAATGCACTTTATAAACAATATTATTCAAAAACATTAGCATTCTGCACTTCTCCTACACATAAACTATACTTAAGTGTGTCAAATTTCATACTCGAGTTGGGTATGTCAGAAAGAGCATGAAAGTAGAATAAATGCGGTCGAAATGAGAGCACTACGGAAAATCTGTGGTGTAACGCTCGTTGACCGCATTCGTAACAGTGAGATCCGAGAAAGAGTGGGATTGAAAGAAAGTGTTGGTGTTAAAATGCGAAAGGGCATGCTCCGCTGGTTCGGTCATGTGGAAAGAATGACAGATGAAAGATTGACAAAGCAGATATACAATGTGAATGTGGTTGGATGTAGGTACCCGAGGAGACCGAGGTTGACACTCTCTGCCTACCCCGTAAGGGACTTGGCGTGAAGATATGTATGTATGTATGTATGTAAATTTCATACTCCTCCGTCAGCGCAATTTTCGTAAAAAGGGGTCCAAAGCTTTTGCTTTACGTATTAATATATATATTCTTGACATTCGCAGTTACATTTAAGATAAATGAATCTGCAATACTATTTTTTTAAGCATGCTCTGCATCTGCCCTCTTGCTTTGTAGCTCGTAAGATGCGATCACAACTTCAGTCATTATCAAAAAGACCACTGGTAGTAGAGTGATGTGCAGCATTATGCCCGGGGGGGAATCCTCCTCCTTATCTATCTCAGTTACCATAGCATACGTTTCATATTCCGGCCGGTAGAGTAACCAGAAGACTTACACAATAAAAAAAAGTATCTTCACGCCCATATCCTCGAAGAGTTAGGCAGAGGCACAACCAGGGCACCCACGACTAGCCGAAGTCACTAAGTCCCATAATGTGATAGGTGGCAAGCCTATCGCCAACCGGGCACATATCCAATCCCAAGCAACATTTTTCTTATTAGAAAATTAGAAAAACCCCATTTTATTTATGTTGCCCAACCCGGGATTTGAACACGGGACCTCATAAAGTCAAGTCCGACACCTGGACCGTTAGACCACAGAGTTACACAATAAGCCACATAATATCCAGGCCATAGGAAACCAATGTTTCTTGTAAAAAAAAATGTTGCTCGGGATAGAATATGTGCCCGGTTGGCGATAGGCTTACCACCTATCACATTGTGGGACTTAGTATCTTCGGCTAGTCGTGGGTACCCTGGTTGTGCCCCTGCCTACCTCTTCGGGGATATGGGCGTGA